>SNQJ01S0068196.1:0-39435 GCA_010110895.2 Picea sitchensis | reverse complement strand
AAGTCTTTATCCATATCCTCATTGTGGAAAATAAATTAGAAAAGATCCCTCACTTCATTCATTTCCATAATCCTAACCTTATTGCTATCCCTAGTCCAAATCCTAGTTCGTATTAAACAATGCATGAAGCTAATCCCAATAATATAGACCCCTCCTCTCATCCCACATGTTAGTGCAAGTATTATAAGGCTCCAAAGGACACTACTACAAAATGCTTATTCTTATAATAATAATTGACATCCAAATCCTTGTACATAGATGAGAAATCCCTTGATGATCCTAGGGTACACCAATATTTCGACACTTCTCCCCAACAAAAAATAGTCCCTATTCCAAACTCTATTGAAAAAGATCCCTCGTTACTCATAATGACGAATGAAATTTATTCCCCTCTCTAAGTCTCCTTTTTACTCATAATTCTTAGATCAAAGACCAGCTCGCCACTATAATCCTTGACAATTGTAACCAAAATAATCACATTTTCCATCACTCCTCACCCCTCTCCTTATCATTGGGGCTTTTTACAATAGGACGAAACTCATCTTCTCATTAATAAACATTGTGGAGTCACCCTTGTCATAGGGATTTTTCAAGAGATTGTTGAATGCTATGTATCTCCCCTTGATTACTCTAACTTACTCTTGAATATATCATATGAACAAAAATGAAATGATTTATAAGATGTCCATTGAAATACCTATCAACTCTTTAAAGATAACAAAACCTATGAACTCATCTTTATTGCAATACACTTTCCATGTAATGATGTGACCACAACATCCTACGTAAATATCTTTCTCTCTTAGTTGTAAATCACATCCAACCATTTCATATGGTTTCACTTTCTCTCTTCCACACATTCCAAATGATACATTCTCATCCTTCTACCCAATCAAAAAAAATGAAATTCTTTATAATATGCTCATTTCCATACTCATAAACTCTATAAAGATGAAAAAAACTATGAACTCATCTCTTGCAATACCTCTTACTTATAATGTTAAGACCCAACAAAGAATAATACATAAATACCTTTATCTCTCACTTTTACATCACATCAATCCATCTCATCTCATATGGTTGCACTATCCCTCTTCCAAGATCTCTAAATAATACATTCTCATCCTTCCACCTGGGTGCACTCTCACTCTGCTATTCTCATTCTAAATCCCAAACCTCCCCAATGATTTTTAACTCAATATTTCTTTTCTACCACACAATAATTAACAAAATACATATATGATCTATTATACCTACTTCCATAATTTCTTTCCCTTGTCCTCTCGCTGGCTACAACAATGATGCAGTCCCTTGTTCTTATATGCCTTCTCTTTTGCTTATCTTTCTATTAGTTGTAAAAATCAACATTTGCTAACATTAAAAAGGTCCCATGTCTTAACACACTTTTATCAAGTTGAATGAAACCTTGTTCCTATTGGGAGTTTTTTTGGGGTAGCTTAGACTTCCCATTATCAACTCTAGCCACTTCTTACCTGGTAGCAACCAATATTACCTAGTTCTCCCCTTGTCTTCTTCCTCTCCTAGTGTTCCATTCTCTCATACATACTCTTCCTCTTTTCCTAGTCCTTCAAATGATTGGGGAAAGTATTGCCTCTCCTCCCTAGCTTTTCTTCCTTACACCCCTTTTTCTGCATTTTTATTTGGTCATAATATCGATGGGTCCCTTATAGGTCATTATCTCAATAAAGACCCTACTTGAGATAACCTCTACCTAGTTAGGATCCACTATCAATTATTTGGTCAGTTTTCCAAGATGTCCCCCTTAATGGTCACATTCCATAGCTTGCAACTATGGAGCCCCTCCCAATGGCAACATCATATATTCCTTTGATCCTCTCTCCTCCATTGGTATCATTCGTATTTTTGACCTCTACACTTTCATTGAACTTAGGTTGATGCATGTTGCCTCCTATGCTTGAATAAAATATCCCATTGATGTATGCCACCTCTCATTCTTGCACTAAATCTAGGCTATCATGTGTTGTTTTTGTGCTTTTGATGACTCTATATTACTAGTTTATGATGCCTATTATGATCACACTCTCTATATTATCGTATGTCACAGGGAACTCATGCTATGTCCTTGACTAGTGTATGGTGCCTTATAAATGACTACATAAATCCTAGAACAATGAATGTCATTTGTTACGCTCACCTTAACTCCAAGTTGCCATATGTTACATTTATTCTTGTGATAACCCTACATTAGAGTGTGTTTCCTCTCTCGCTCATGTTCACTCTTAGTCGGTTTATGTCAACTCACACCTTTTTCCAATGTCATGCCAGTGTCATCGATTTCTTTCTCTTGCCTTTGTTAGAACTACCATAACACCACAACCTCCCATATTTACCTTTTCATCTATCCTCCATCCTTTCCATAAGAGATCATGTTGCCAATCCTACCTCCTCACTTGTGGTAAGATGCCAGCAACCTCTCTGATGTAGGTATCTAGCTAAACATGTTCATACACCATCCTACCTCATGTATAATTAAGTGCAAGTATCTCCTTGTCACTCTTAATCTTATCGATGATTTTATAGTTGATATATTATTATTTTTAGACTCACTCCTTGGTCTACTTACATGTTCTAGTTATTGTTACATTAATATAATAGTGATTAGAAATTTCTCATCTCTAATCTCTTAATTTAGCCATTGCATCATTTACATGATAGTTATGATTATTTCTTTTATTTTTATTGTTACATTTCTTAGTTGGACATTCTTATGAAGTGATTAAATTTGCTTGTTCCCCCATGTCAAAATTTTGTGTTTAACATGCAATGTTTGTCTACCAATATTTCTTTCTCATTTGTCGTCTACTTGCCTAACATTACACTAATCCATGGCACCTTGGTTTTTACCTTACACTATTAATTCTCAAGGCATATGGGTCTTTACATGTACATCATGGGATATATAGGCCTATTTTATGGAGGATTCCCTCACAAAAACAATTTATCTCGTGTACATTTCAAAGACCCTCATATTACCCCAATATAATTTCTTGCATTGCTCACTCTTTGCATCTTGTGTGTCGCTCTTATGGATAAAGAGTTCCTATATAAAAGATTGAGGTAAAATATATAGAATCATATGTTCATAAATTATCTAGCATTCATTCTTTGGTTACTATGCCCTTCAATACTCCCTAGCTAATTATAAGGGAAGTTAAGTGTGACCTAGAAGGAAGATTGAAAACATCATGGGCTAAAAAAACTTGATCAATGTATTGTCATATAAACTGCATATCAATAAAAATTTAGCCGATTTACCACAATAATGATTTTATGTATTTGCAAAGCGTGTTTATAAATATTTTATTCCGCAGGTACTGTCATTTTTCAAATATCTCTACCTTTCATTAATAAAATAAAAGGAAATATAGATTCCTTATTCTTGTTCTGGAACCTTGAAGGTATAGGGTTTAGGGAATAGATAAAAGTGGTTTATATCTTGTCATCTTTGATGAATGACAGGTTTATGGGTGTCGAGTATTTTGTCATATTTATCATAAACATGTTCATACAAAACATGTGTTTTTTTGCTCCACAGTATTCTCATGACATGAAATGCATCGAGATTTGGTCCCATAAAAAAGGAGGAGGTTCCAAATGTGAATTGTGTTGTTCAGAGTTTCATGACTTTTATTTGGCCATGTTTTTATTCTTACTATCAACAATTTCATATATATATATATATATATATATATATATATATATATATATATATATATATATATATATATATATTCTTACTATTAATATTATTATCCTCACTAATATTAAAGGCTGGAAATCATTTCATAATTATTTTCCTAAACTAAAATGTTGTGGATTTGAAATCGTAGGAATACAAGGAGAGAAGGGTTGAATGAATGCTGAGAGGAGATTCGGATATCCAGATGATTCAGGTAAGTACCGAAATTATGATTCTATCCATTCTCTGGCCACCTATGTTTTGGCCCATGTTCCCACCGATATAATGTGTAGTGTATAATTTAGACTTAATCTCTTCACACTATATTTATATTATCGAAAGGAAGTCTCTGAAATTTATTCACTAGGATTACCATTGTTAATTTTTGGAGATGTTTGTGACCCTATTTATCCTTTGTCAAGGTGGGAGATATGGTTATGGTGGCTCCTTGCGTGAAAACCTATAAGTCAATGATGGCGTCCACTCTTGCTTGATTAGAAAATTTTCTTCCCATCATGAGGCTGAGCGACGAATATGAGGTGTATTTAGATAAAAGTGAAAAGTGAACTTTCTCTTGAATTTTCTTGTGAAAGAGTACTTTAAATTAGCAAGTAGTCGACTCTGTTTTCCGTGAATTATTCAATTGCTCATTCTTTTGCATCTTTTTATTATTAAGCATCTTATGGATAGGGGTTCCATAAGGTGAAATTAAAATGTAATAGAATCTCATATGTTCATAAATTATGTAGCATTCATTCTTTGGTTACTAATTCCCTTCAATCCTCCCTAGCTAATTATAAATCCCTCTAGGATCATCAAAGGTTTTATCTAGTTTCAAATTGGTGACTAAATTTGGTTGTATATGAAGTTGTGGATTTGAAATAGCAGGAATACAAGGCGAGAAGGGTTAACCGAATGCCGAGAGGAGATCTGGACATCCAGACGAGTAAAGTAAGTACCGAAATGTTGACTCTATCCATGCTCAGGCCACCTATGTTTTGGCCCATGTTCCCACTGATATAATGATAATAGTGTATAATTTAGACTTAATCTCTTCACACTATAGTTTATTCTCGAAAGGAAGTCTCTGAAATTTATTGACTAGGATTACCATTGTTAATTTATGGAGAGATGTTTATTTGTTATATTTAGGTCACTTTGTCAAAGATGAGAATGGTTATAGTGAGCGTCGCTCTTGCATTGAAAACACAAGTCAATAGTGAGCGTCACTCTTGCAACGAAAACACAGATGAAAATTTTCTTCCATCATGAGAGCGACGAATATGAGGTGTATTTAGATAAAAATTGAAAAAGTGAACTTTTTCTCTTGAATTTTGCGACGAAAGAGTACTTTCGTCGCAAGTAGTCGTCACAATTTTTCTCGTAATTTATTCAATTGCTCATTCTTTGCATCTTTTTATTATTCGCATCTTATGGATAGAAGTTCCATAAGGTGAGGTAAAATGTATAGAATCTCATATGTTCATAAATTATGTAGCATTCATTCTTTGGTTACTAATTCCCTTCAATCCTCCCTAGCTAATTATAAATCCCTCTAGGATCACCATCAAGGTTTTATCTAGTTTCAAATTGGTGACTCACTTTGGTTGTATATGGAAAAACAATGTTTTAAGGGGTAGCATCATAAAAAACTCAATCCTATTTGCTATTGTCCCTATATTGTTCTTCAATATATTAATGACAATGGTTGTCATTACTATTTCCCTTCCTTGCTAGACATCCATAATATCATTTATGTCAATCATCTCAAGCGATATAAGCCATCTATTCTGGAAGAGGAAGTTCAAGTCTGCCACTTAGCAGATAATATCCATACACTAGTGGACCTACACACCTGCTACACTTGTGATCAATAAATTACTTCCTATGTTGTTGAATGCCAAGGTCACCATCCCACTCAAGACAAATCGCTATCCTAAGTTGTTTTTAAAAAGAACTTTTATCCCACTGAGGACAAATGCATTACCATATTACAATGAAATATGGTAATCCCATATTACATTGTAATATGACATTACCATATTACAATGTAATATCACATTACCATATTATATTACATTGTAATATGGCATTACCATATTACATTGTAATATGGTATACCATATTACAATGTAATATGGTATGCCATATTACAATGTAATATGGTATACCACATTACATATCTCGTGGAATTTATTTATTTTTAACTTAAAGGACGCGTTGCAATATCGACGATAGTTCGTCGGAAGACAATTTTTTATTTTGAACAACCGTCGCAATAGCCACGAAAGTTCGTTGCAATTTGCCATGGATTTCCGTCGCACATATAGAATCTGCATCGTAAGTTTTTGTCTTGGCAGAAATTTTCGTCGCTATTGCAACGCATTTTCGTCACAACGTTCCACAAACGTTTTTACATTGCCACGTTTGTTCGTCGTAATTGCCATGAAGTTTCATCATAATTGAGACGATGCATAAGATTAACCTATCTTGGCGACTAAATTAAAGTGACGAAAAAAATTCTCGGCTTTCGTGGAAATTGGGACAGATAAGTGTGGCAATAGCAACAAAAAACCCTCGCAAATTTGGTCATATGTACTAGTGTAAGTTCAAGAACAACATTACTCAATACCATGTAGGTAGAAATGGTAAGCCTGAATTGTCTAAAGACATTGTATGAAGAAGATGCAGATTTCTTAGAAGCTTGGAAGGCATGTAAGGAGCCTTGGAGTTTAGACAAAACACCATATCTCGACTACCATATCCAGGAGGGGTTTTTGTTTAAAAATTAGCAATTGTGTATTCCTAGAAGTTCCATACAACTGAATCTCATTAAAGAATTGCATAGTGGTGGTTTAGGAGGACATTTTGGAGTTGATAAAACTGCATCCTTGGTGAAGGAGGGGTGCTTTTGGCCCATCTTTAACAAGTATGTTTGAATTTTGGTGCAAGGATGCAAGATCTGTCAATAAGCCAAAGGAAAAAGTCAGAACATAAGACTCTATACTCCATTGCTAGTACCCAAAGGACCTTGGGAGGATATCAATATGGATTTGGTCTTAGGATTTCTTATGGCTCGAAGAAATCATGATTCAACAATGGTAGTTGTTGATAGGTTTTTTAGAATGGCACACTTCATAGCATGTAAAAAAAATATTGATGCTAGTGGGGTAGGTTCATTGTTTTTCCAAGAGGTGGTTAGATTGCATGGAATTCCACGGAGTATTACTTCAGATCGTGATACCGAATTCCTTGAACATTTTTGGGGGACACTCTAAAAACATTTCAGCTCATAATTTTTATACATTTCAGCATATCATCCTCAAATGGAAGGTCAGAAAAAAGTAGCGAACAAGAGTCTAGTAAATTTTTTGAGAAGTTTAAGTGGAGAGAATCCTAGTCAATGGGATTTGGAATTATCCAAAGATGAATTCACATATAATGATTCAGTGAACAAGTCTACAGGAAAGAGTCCATTTCATATTGTTTATGGATGGTCACCAAAAAGTGTGATATATTTGATTTCATTGTCGGATTTGGAAGGAAATAAGAGTGTTGATGTGAATGATTTTGCGGACAGTATGCATGAATTACAAGAATGGGTAAAGAAGAAATTGCAGACCAGCATTGAAAGTTATAAATAAAGAGTAGATCAGAATAGGAGACATGGTCATGTCTCACTTGAGGAAGGAGTTATTTCCTCGAGGTACATAAAACAAACTCAGGTACAAGAAGATAGGTCCATGTCAAATTCTGAAAAAGATATTTGATAATGCTTATCAGTTGGAACTTTCGGAGAAATTTGACATATCTCCTAAATTCAATGTTGTTGACCTCTATGATTTTCCTGAAGGGAATAGAATATCAAATGAAGGTACCCTCGGGGAATGGGAACAATGCCTACCAATTAAGTTAGATGTGTAGATTGAAGAAATTATTGCTACAAGAGTTGGTAAGAAAATTCACTGGAAAGAGTACATGGAGTATTTGATCAAGTGGAAGAATTGAGGGGTAGAGGATGCATCATGGGTGACTGAAGATTAGTTAGCACGTGTGCAGAAATAATCACCTCGGCAGTGATCTGCACATGAGCTGGAGCTCACGTTTTTCTTAACAAGGGTGTCTGATGTAGGAGAATCCTTGGGCTCGGGAAATCCTCATCACCCAAAAATATTTTGATTCTGCAAATAGGAAATAAGTTGAATAAGGATTATGTTAGTGGTCCATTTTATTTAGTCATTTTGTTGTAAATTTGAACTGTTGATTACTCCTGCAACTGATCTTGCTGTGTTGAAACACGTGCTAAAACGCGTGTTGAAACAAACAATGAAACTCGTGTTGAAACTCGTGTTGAAACTACCACATATATTGAAATTTTACAAGTGTCATGCTAAAACTCATGCTGAAACTGCCACGTATAGAGAAATTTTACAAGTGTCATGTTGAAACTAGTGCTCAAACTTGTGCTCAAACTCATGCTTAAACTCCCGTGTATAGTGAAATTTTACAAGTGTCATGATATTTCTTCATTTGCAACACTGTGGCCGCACACATTTCATTTTTCCACATCGGTATGCATTCATGATGAGTCGCAACTACCGTTAGGTAAAAGACCTCATGGCTAAAGGAAAAAGTGTGATATGAGGTTGAAAGGAAGTTGAGGAGATCCAGAAGACAGAGATACGGTTTGGGTAATAGCTCATTCTTGGAGGGAAGGGAAATCGTTTTAGATCCAAGGAGGAGTTTTAAAAAAGAAATAGAGCGTGATTTTGAAGGGGTTGGTGAACCACGAAGTAAGGAAATCGTATAAGGTGGACTAGAGAGAAATATTCTAGGTTGGGTAAGCACGTAGGAAGGGAGAAAAAAAATATCAACCCATACACCCAGACCATTAACCTCTGGATGATTTCATAGTTGTTTTCAACCATGCAAGCACGGCTATCTTTTAACCCATGATCGATGTGATATAGAAAATTTGTTCTCTACATTGAATTAATAAATCAATGGTATTGAAATTCATGGGTTTTCTGGTGTTTTAGTTTCCAGTGGATTTCCTTATTATTTGGAAAAAGTATTTTTTGTTTTTTTTTTCCACTGTGTATTATGTACTAGGGTGTGTGTTATAATTGTTTGTGTGTTCCAACATGTATATCTCTACATCATTGTTTATCTTATTATTATAATTTAGATATCTAATCATAACAATGCTCTTGATGGGGGAAAGGCTTTCTTCTACGAGGAGGATAGGAGTGGTTGTATTGCCCTTAATTTTGATATTTATAATTTATAAAATTATTTTGGGTTTGTTCTAACTTTCTCCATTATTCTCTAGATATACTGCAACATCAAACTTCACATTCATATAAGATCACCAGAGTGACAAGTGTGTAAAAGATGTATTTTTTCTTATCTCAAAGCCACAGGTCCACTGATTTACAATTATTTTCAAGACCAAAATAAGCTTTTGACTCCCTATATTTATACTTTTATCAATGATATAGTTCCAATTGAGGTTCTGGTGAATATTGATTCCAATATATTTGTATGAAGTCACTTCCTCTAAGTTATTTCTTTCATATACAAAAATTATGTAGGGCTTTGTATTTAATTATCATAACCTTTGTTTTGTCGGTGTTCATAGTCATGCTCATACTAGAGAAGGATTTATTTGAGGATTATAAGTTTCTTACCTAGGTCATAGGTATTCTTCTCCATATGAGCAATATCACTAGCATAAAGAAGAAGGATACTAACTATATTAGTGAGAGTTGGGCCAACACAAAGTGCATACTCCAAACAATATTCAAATTTATCAATATAGATGTCGAAAATGGTAGGGGATAGGGGGTAACCTTCTTTGACTCCTTTATTACAATTAATTTATTCTGACCATCCCTCATTGTTTCTAAACTTGAAAATAAATTTCTCCTATAGACTTACTACAACATATCTTAACTCTGAAGCGACTTTAATCTCTTATAAAATATTCCAAAGGTTAGTCATGGGCATAGTGTCAAAATATTTTCTAAAATCAATGAAACAACAAAGGAGATCAATTTTATCATTATGAGACTCCTCTACAATGATCCTAAACATAACAAGGTGGTCTAGAGTTGAATGGTAGCCTCTAAATTGAGCTTGACCTTTAGCTCTTTTTACATTTCTTTCTAGCCATGTACTAATATTCTTTTCCAAAATACTTCCATATAGCTTAGCTAAAATGGGGATAATCATAATTTTCCTATAATAAGAGGGATTGATTTTATCCCCACTTTTAAAAATAGGTACAATGAGGCTTTGAGTCCAAGGTTTTGGGAAACATTGTTGGATAGCTAAATTGAAGAGATTATGTATGTGAGGGATGAGGATAAGTCCTCCACCTTTTAATATTTCATCTTGGTAACCTTCAATGTCCTTAGTTTTTCCTTTTGAGAGCCACTTAACCCCAAACTTAATGTTTTCTATAGAAAACAATTCATCCTCTGCAAAACTATTTGGAATGTTGTCCATGACATTAGGGGATTCATAAATATTTTTAAGGTATAAATTCCAATCCTTAAAGCAAATTCTATTATTCTCTTCATTTTTATGAGTTATATACTTCCTGCAGAATTTCTTAGGATCTATTTTAAATAGGTGCAAAAGCTTCTCTTGCTTTCTCTTTATATAGTATTTTTTTTCCTCTTAATTAAGATTTTATATCTATTTATCTTATCGTATTTTAATGACGCACTAGAAGCATCCCTAATGGATATATCATACCAACGATTAGTTGTACTATTTTTCCTTTTACATAGCACCTTAATAGAGAATTTTTTAATGGAAGTAGAGAGGATTGTTGTAAAAGTTTGATAGTGAGATTCAATATTGTTTTGATACATTAATATATTTAAAGCATTACTTAACTAGTTTAAGAAAAGATCGAATTTATGTATGTCAAAAAGTAAGTGCCTTTGGTTATCAGATTTTTCTTCAATGGAGTTGTTGTGCATGGAAAAGTTTAGATTTAGGGTCAAAGTTCTATGATTAGGGTCAGCTTTGTGGTCATCTAGAAGATCAAATTTTGTTGTTTGGTTGTATATTGGTATATCTCATATTACATAACCAATGGAACTACTAATTAACCCATGGGTACAATTCATCCCATTAGATTTTGGCCACTTTTTTAGATGATCACAAATTATTAAATCTTGAGAAATACAGAGCTTGATTAGTTCAGTACCAAATAAATTCTCGATTAGCTCTTCATAGTTTCTTTTGTATCTATTAGCTAAAACACGGTCCTCATCTAGCCATAGAGGATTATGATTGAAATCATTACTTAAAATAATATCTTGATTAGTTGTGGTTCTATCATTAAAGTCTCCTAAGAAGAGGAAACTACCGTCATTTTTCATATTATAGATATATTTCTCTAAGATTTTGCAGGGACAGTTCTTATGTAGGTTGATTTTGGTATAAAAGTAGAGTTAATAGGTGCGAAATAACATATTTCTATATAAATATTCTTAGAATTATTATATGATATCTCCATCCATATGTATTGATTGAGAGGATTCTTCTTCTGAAATCGAATCTAAGGAGAGATGTTCATTTTTATGTAACAATCTATGCCTCCAACCCCTCTACGAGAGGCCTTCATGTTCCATGTTTACCACTAAATAAATCCTTCTATATTAGAAACCTTATATTCTTTAGGCTCATAAGTTTCAAACAAGAAAATGATGTCAATGTGACTTGCAATCCAACTTAGTATAAGCCATTTACTCCATGGAAAACCATGGTAGTTCCAAGAGAGGATATGGAATGTACCATGATGTTATTTATTGTTATCCTTTTTGTCTTTATCCCTAATAATATCAGTTAGATTCCAAATGATTTCCCATTTTCCTTCCTTCTTGGCTTCTTTCACCTTTTGAACTTCCTTCCTTAATTTAGCTTGGTCCTCTGGAATGAGGTCCTCATTGATAAATATTCCTAACCCTTTCAAGCTTGGACTTTTGTTGAGTATTCCATATTTATGGTCATTAGAGCTTACCTTAACCCAAATCAACCTATCTTTATTTTCAATTATTTTTCCCAGCCATTTTGCTTCTATGACGCAAGTTGTGTCAATTTGTGATTTATTTTTTAGTTATTCCTTGACTATTGGGAGGGTTTCCTCATCTTTCTACTCTTTTACACAAAAAATAATGAGGTTCAAGGCTCTTTTGTTATGTTCATGGTCTAATTCTATGAGCTTGTTCATTTCTTCTTTGATGGGTTTGATATCCAACTTAGGTTCCAAATGATTTACATCCAAATTGATAATTTTCTTTTCTTTCAAGTCTATAATCTTGTCCCTATTATTTCGATTTTCTTCAACCTTTGCCTTGTGGGTTGATTGTTTCTTTTCTTGATTTTTTTTTCTATTTCTTGTAATATAGCCTCCATTTTCTATAGCTCACTCTCCAAACCTAAAATTATGTTTTCTATCTTTTTCTCAATCTTATCTTCAAAGGATCTAAATCTATTATCAAGTATTGCTTCAACTATGTTTTATGTTTGGCTTCTCTCTCTTCTATACATTTTTCTAATGATTCTATATATTCATACAAAATATCTAGGGTTACTTTGTTAGGTGTCCCCTTGATTGTTTTTGGTATCTGGGGTGAATTAATCATATTTTATTAATTATTGTATATATTCATACAAAATATATAGGGTTACTTTGTTAGGTTTTCCCTTGAGAGTTTTCGATATCTAGGGTGAATTACTCATATTTTATTAAAAATCAAGGGAAATAAATAATAACTATAGGAGGAACTTGTGTACTTGGTTCACCTCGTAGAAAACACCATCAAAACTAGTGTTCAATATTATTCGTGCAGGTGGAGAAGTATTATGTAGAGTCACAACCCTTTAGATTTACCATAGGGATACACCTCCTCTTTGTTCCATTCAAATTCCATACCAATTCACATTCAAATTCATCAGAGAGTATAAACCCATTTCCTTTATTGCAGAGTATAAATCTACATTCACGTTCACATGTATAAACCTTTGTTTAGATTTACTGCAGAGTTTACCTCAAAGTAGAAAATCCTTCACCGTTCAAATTCATGGTGATTATAAATCTCTATGTTCAAATTCATTGCAAAGTAGAAACCCTTTCAAATTCGCCATGAGTATAAATTTCTTCATTCAAATATTTGTTCAAGTTCACATGTATAAAAATTAGTTTAGATTTACCACAGAGTTTACCTCAAAGTAGAAAACCCTTCATTGTTCAAATTCATGGTTACTATAAAGTTCTCTATTCAAATTCATCGCAAAGTAGACACCCTTTCAAATTCACTATGAGTATAATTTTTTTCATTCAAATTCATGGAAAAGTAGAAACCCTTCACATTCACTGTAAAGTATAAGTGATAATAATTTAGATGTATGGTAGGGTAGAGACCCTTCACCATTTAAATTAACCTCAAATTAGAAACCCTTAGAATTCAAGGTAGAGTATGAGTAATATTTGAGATTTATTGCAAAGACGAAACCCTTGTCTATTCAAATTTATGTAGAAACCCTTTTCCATTTAAATTCCAACCATGGAAACTAAGAAACGATGCAATATCAATCATTTGGTACCTATATTGATTTCACCAATGATATAAATCAAAACAATAGGGAATATCGATGTCATTGATGGTATTAAAAAAATGATTTAGAACAACAAGGAAGTTGGAATGATTTCAACAATCATATAACACAATACAATAAAATATGGTGCATTTATTTTAGAGATGGTGCAATGAAAAATGATTTAAAACAATTAGTTGCATTGATTTCAATAATGACATAATGCAAAACAATGTGATACATTGATTTTAGTGATGATACAATGATAAACGATTTAGACCAATTAGTTGCATTGATTTAAATAATAACATAATGCACAACAATATGCATTGATTTAAAAGTGATGATACAATGAAAAATGATTTAGCATAATAAAGTAATTGTATTGATTTTAACAATGATATAACATAAAACAATAGGGTGCATTCATTTCACTGATAGTAGATTGGGGCATTAATTGAAAAAATGATAAGAAGGAAAAATCCTTTATATTGATTTCGACTCTAACAGTAACACAATGAAAAGCAATTTCAAAATACATATTATAAATTGAAGTCTTATACTTTGTTTGCTTGGGTTTGATTTTTCTATTAGTATTTGCACATTAAAAAACTTATAATATTAAGATATATAGAATGCTAAGATTTATAATGTAAAATGACATATACAATGCATTAAAATTAAAATCATGCAAATAAATGTAAATATAATTATAAAGGAACATATAAGGTTGGAGAAATAAACCATTAAAATTGGAAAAGATGATAAAACTAACTCATTCGAGTAAAAGAAAAGATAAAAATATAAGTCATTGACTACCTGGATCTGTTTCAATAATGACATAACACGAAAACATAGGGCATATTGATGTGAGTGATGATATTAAAAAAATTATTTAGAGCAACATGGAATTTGAAATGATTTGAAGAATGATAGAACACAGTACAAGAGGGTGAATTTATTTTAGAGGTAGTTGTATTAACTTTAACAATGACATAACATAAAATAAATTGAAGAAATGATATGAAATAAATTAATCATGTATATTGATTTCAAGTGCAAATTATTAAGCAAAGTGACTTTAGAAATAACACAGTGAAAACCAATTTCAAAATATATATTATAAGTAGAAGTCCTATAATTTGTTTTCTTAGGTGTGATTTATCTATTATACAATGCATTAAAATAAAAATCATGCAATAAAGAGTAAATAGAATTGTGAGGAAACATATAAGGTTGGAGAGAGAAGCTATTAATATTGGAAAACAAGAGGGAGAGTATCCCCTTAGTCTTTCCAATCAACTTCATTTTTTTTATCCATATAAGATGAGAAAGCTAGTACATGTGCCTAAAAGAAAAATATGAAGACATATTATTCACCTTCTTCATCATTGAAAATTATTACTTTATTTCTATTCAACTTAATCTTGTGTAACTTTTGTAGTGTCCTTATATTACTCTCTAAATTAAAAATGATAGTTAGTAAATTTTAAAGGATCAAATTCATCCAAAACATATAAATATACATAATATGATCTAATGTTTTCACTCAATTTCTAGTGACTGGAACCATAGTAGATTCATCTTAACTCTAGGTCTATCATACACCACGAGAGATCAAATACCCAAGAGATTACAAATTTCCATGAAACATCCACAATTTTTATTTCCCAAATCATTTTCTCTTCCAACCCTTCATTATTATTGTTTACTCTAATTTTATTTCCCAAATCATTTTCTCTTTCAACCCCTCATTATTATTGTTTACTCTAAGCTCCATTAAAAAATCATGGCAGAATGCTAGTAAAAAAAAATCCATAATGATCACAATAATGCTTTTGGCATTTCAAGAATCAATTAAACTAATCGCAAAGCTTTAGTTTTCACCAAAAGTTGGGCATGGTCTTATATCCTTACCCCAAGCTACACGGCCGTCTTGAAGTCTTCACTTTCGTTGTTCATCCCATCCATATACCAAGGATGGTTTTTAATTATCCATAACAAAAATTAAAATCACAAAGTGATCTCAAATTCTCGTCTCGAGGAATCGAAATAGACGAAGACCATCGCCTTGAACTCTTGATTTTTTCACTCATACAATCCATTTATTAAGGATGACCTTTACTTCTCAACAACAAAAACTAACAAAATTGTTCGCTCAACGAATCGAATCCAAATAGACGATGGTGTTGCAGCTTTAATTTCTTCATATTAATAATATGAAGATGATATTAAGTGATGTATCATTTAATTATGATGGTATTGAGAGTAGTGACGTGATTCCTAATTGAGTATTAAGGAGATGTTGAGGTATTAAGATTATATTATTTTAAATCAAGTTACATTAAAAATTAAAAAAATTATTCAATTAAAAAAATAATAATAATACAAATAAAGTTAACTCAATTATAAATCTACTTGATTGATAATTTTTAAAATTTACATATTTATTACGAGTTTTATTCATGTTATTATGAGAATTGAACTTTGATAAAGAGAATAATAATCATTTTTCACAACCATCCAAATTATAGTCAATTAACCTTAAAATATGTAATAATCTAGAAATTATTTTTAATTTTCCAAAACAGAATTTCCAACTTTCCAAAACACCTTACCTTTCCTGTGAGAGAATTTCCAATGGGAGGGCCCGCTCTGTAACGTTAACCAATGGAATTTTACCACGCTTGCCATGCTGCTTTCAATCCATTTTCGCTATTGCGAAAATATCAGGGCTCGTCATTTTCGTTCCATACACATAACTGTTTCAAGTACGAATGGGATTCTTTGGCACACATGCCCGCTCCAACAACTGTAAAGTTCCATTGGCAAAGCTGCGATGCCTCTGTGTTTTTTTGACTGAAATGTTAAACTTGTGATCGTGGCATAATGACAAATAACTTCACAACCCCCCGGGGGCTTTTATGATGACAGAACTACTGGAACAGTGGCGAATATAATGGAAAACGTAAAGGGCAGCAAAAAATAGTGCATCGAGCAGTCTCCAACAAGTTACCGACCTCTGCCATGTGACCGACATGAATATATATATATTTTATTATAGCCTTCAACAAGATTGTTGACTTTACTATTAAGAAGCTTTTATCGAGATTGACAGATCTCTTTTAAACCATAGTTACTATCGAGGATTTGGTGGCAACACAATTGTTAGTAAAATCGTAATTTGCAATGTTATAATCGCTTTAAAATCGCCTTTTTAATGTATAAATCTATGAAATCCCAAAGCACCACCTCAAATATGTAATTTCAACATTAGAATCTGTTATTCAAACTATTTTTTTAATTTCTAAACAAATTTTGAATAAAACTTATCAGAAAAAACTAAAAACTTAAAATGTTTAGACCTAAATTTTACCTTGTAAATATGAATAAAAAAGTGAATGAGTTTCCACTCTAAACACATTTTCATGTTTGATTGCACTCGTGTTTCACTATTTATCTCTCCCATCAAAGTGAACATATGATGTGGTCTAGTTCGCTGCATTAATTCCGTATGCAATTTGCTTCTTTGCACCACTATCAGATTGCGGTGTTTTCTTTGATGAACATGCATTCTTCTCCGATGTTAATATAAACAATCCACAAAAGAAGTAGATGGTTTCGAGGCTTTGATGCGATTTCCGGAAGCACCAAGATATAGAGTTAAATAGGAAGTTATTGTCTTCATAATGGCATTTACTATTTTTTGGTTTGTGGGAACTTGTATCGGTATGAAGTTATAACCTTTTGTTCTTGTAATATTTTTGGGTTTGTGGGAATTTTTGATGTGATTTTACGAAGCAACAAGATATAAAGTTAGATATGAAGTTATTGTCTTCATCATGACATTTATTATTTTTGGGTTTGTGGGAACTTGCATGGGTATGAAGTTATAACTTTTTGTTCTTGCAAATGTGAAGGGGACAATCAAATGACCACTTCATTGCGTTTATTAGTTGCAAGAGGAGATATCGATCTAGGCGATAGTTAGTTCCTTCTAATCTCCATAAAATCTCATTCTATTAAACAATATAGGAGGTAATGAAATCCCTCGTAATATTAGAAATTGTGAATATTTGAAAAAGCACACCACTTGGGTATTTTGTAGGTCATATCCTACCAAAGGTTTTGATTAAACCTTAGTCTAAAGAACCATGGGATTCCTTTATAGTTTTGTCCCTTTTTTAATAAATATTCACCGTAATAGGGAGTTTTATATGCCACAAACCATCTCGATTCCTTTATCCTTTTCCCTTTAAAATGGGTCTACCTTAGCGTTGATATTGCAAAGGATTTGAAAGAGTTTGTGTGCATTTGACGGTTGAGGTCTAGGGTTATCTCGCACACCACAAAAATGATCAATCTCTCCAACATCTTCATCGGGTGCCAAAGTCCCCACCATAGGATAAAATATTGTACCTTATTTTCAAAATTAGACTCATCTATACCCCTCACTCATAAATCATCAATTCAATTCCCCAAGTTTCATTGCAAAATGACAATGATATATTTAGAAAAGGGAAAGCTCCCCAAACTTAATCAAGCCCTTAGCCTAAAAAATGTGTTTATTCTCAATGGTCTCCATGCCAAACTCAAAATATCATGCTAGTCTTGTGGCGATTAGAGACCAACATAAAAACCCTAATCCGATACTTTATAGAAATTGGGGAAATTGACCCTAGCCTCCACTCCCATCAATGAATACCTCTCAAACAACCAATGTTGATGATACCTCAAGAATCCAAGAAACACAAGTTTAATTTATTATTTCCCACCCCATATGTGTAGGTTGTTGGCACCCCCAACCCCTAAAGTGCTTTAGCAAGACAATGAACATGACTAAGTGATATAATTTCTTCTTGAAAACTCCCAATGAAGGTAATATCATGGAACATATAGGGAATCAAAGGATCCCTATCACAATTCCATGCTTTGAAAACATAGAAATGATGTTCTTGGGGTTCATAGCATGTGTTTGCAAGAAGTTTAAATGACTATATTTTCGTTTAAATTGATGCTTTAGTAATATGTGTTATTTTGGAACTTTACTTTTCATGTCCCAAGTACTCATAAACCTGAAATCCATTACCATATAGCCTATTGTAACACCCCAATGATAGAATCCTAGTTCTGATGTTAGGAAATGTTTCTCTAGACTCATTAGTCCTTTCATAGTTGTTTGTTACTCTTGGTTGAGTATGTTAAACCTGGACATCTATATGATTTTCCTAATTCTGATGGGAATGAGCAATTTGTAATTGATGAGTTGGTTAGCATTCAATGTTCTTGTTAATGGATATACAATATTGATGACCCTTTGATGATGATTTAACATGATCTACCATCTTATGATATAAACATATATGCATGTCTTGTTATTGAGCTATTTCATGTTATGATGTGATTTATTATGATTCCTTGTTGTTGGGATGTTTCATGTGATTGAGTATGATGATGATACTACATATACAATTGTATCTTAGAAGGACTAATATATTACAAATTGAGGACTTTGGTAGAGAATAGGGAAATGCACCTAGGGGAAGGGAACATGTCTCATTGAGGATGATTATCTTATCCTATCATAGAGCTTAAGAATACTTTGGGAAGGGGAATAGTTGTTAAACATAATATCCAAACTTAACTTGGGTAAAACAGGAGAAGGGGAAATGGTTGTAACTCACTTTCACCTTATTCTTGACACTTGTGAATTCACCCTCAAGCCCAAATTTGTGTTTGCATGAATAAGGGAAAATCCAAGAGACAAATATTGGAAATATGTTACATTGAGAGGGATTACACAAGATGTTACCTACCCACTATTGGGGTTGGTTGGCTCATGAAGGCATGGTTTTGAGAATTTCCTTTGTTTTGCATTATAATTTGGGCTTTTGTATTTCTAGTTGAGAATAATTGTTGATTTATCTAACCTATTTTTTGTAGAATAAGGGATTGGAAGTGTGCCTACAACATTAGGATGTACTTTAGTTCGATGTATCTAACTCCTTGTACTTTTCTCCTGGGCCAAATTGTAGGATTCCACTATCATCTGTGGTTGTGATCACTAAGGGATAAAGGTGGTAGTAAGTTCTTTGCACTTAAGAATGTGACTATTTTGTTTGGTTATGATCACTAATGTTGAAGGGTGTAATAAGATCTTTATTAAGGGTGGAGCACCACTTCCTTGTGTGGTTGTGATAACTAAGGCTAAATGTGGTATTCAAATCCCCATACACCATAATCCGATAGGATTTGGAGGTGTTGTAAGTTCAAGAGCCTCTCCACGACATCAAAGTTGATATGTTGAGAACATGATTGTCTTATTCATTGGGATATTGTGTATGTTTCCCTAAGAAATTTTGTGTTCTTGAATCTTCCTAACGTCATCGACCTTCATCCCTACTTAGGGGGGAACATTTGTGATGGTGATTAAATTGGTTGGGCATAAAATAAACCTTTAGGTGTGATTCCCGCCCATTGATTGAAGTCTAGTTTATGGAATATTGATAATTAGTAGTTCAACACTTGGAATACATAGAGATCTTGAGGACTATAGATATTTTACATTTATGTACTGGTTTTGATTCTTTTATTATCTTACTTTGGTTAATTGGGTTGTATGTTTACTCCTCATGGATTCATGGTTGTTATGGTATTTTTCCCCCATGACTTTGGTTCATGTCACAGTAGAGATTGACCAAGTGAAATACAGAACCCTAACCCACATACAAGACTTGTAATGAAATAACTACTTTATCAGAGATGGAAGAAAGTTTCAGACCTTATATCCTTACATTCGATGTTGTTCCCCACTCTCAACCTTAGTAATGATCTTGACTCTTTCTTGAGTTAACCTACAAAATAAGATCAAGAAAGTGTTGCAAAAAGGTAGTTATAACATAAAATCATACAAGTAACTGATAGATAGATTCAAATATGAAGATTATTTAGACATACATATACAAATTGAATCAATACCACAAAAGTATGGGGAAAAAATAACTCTTTATTAGCAATGTTAAAAGAAGTGGTTACAACCTGACTCCAATCATCGTCACTGACTCGAAGCCAACCACCCAGGTTCCTCCAAAACGTCCTTCAA
This sequence comes from Picea sitchensis, assembly GCA_010110895.2. Classification (NCBI taxonomy): domain Eukaryota; kingdom Viridiplantae; phylum Streptophyta; class Pinopsida; order Pinales; family Pinaceae; genus Picea; species Picea sitchensis. The sequence goes on along the minus strand of SNQJ01S0068196.1, from coordinate 18,997 downwards.
GCATAACTCAACAACATTTCTCGTCCTTGGATAACCCAATAAGGATAGGAACAAACCTTATGGTCATATAATGAAAAGGAAGGAATGCTAGAATAAGGGTTCCAATTCAAGGGGATGTTACTTAGAGGATGAAGGGGAATAGGGAGACTTGAAAATTCTTCAACAGAACTTTGCACCTAGGTTGTCCTCCTTATCCTCTCTCCCAAAGGTTCCTTTATACATCCTCAAGAAGTTAAGGAGGTTGAATTTAATTTGGTATGGGACCAGGGAGGTTGGGAAATGAGCCCAACTAAAATCCCCACCCGAAAATGTGGAATTATTTTATTTTTCACATTTTTTAGGGCATCTGTGGGTTGTACACTAGAAAGGTAAGGATGTTCGTGTGTTGCACAGAGTTGACCCATGTATATAAGAAAAAATATTACTTTTTAAGAGGCTTTGAATAGGAAAATTGGGATTTAAGCTTGTGAGTTAGGGACAAGGAATAATCCATCTCACAATGTAAATGGTGTGTAAAATTGTGTTCTAACAATGATATAATGTTTGTATAGTGTTCTTGCTAGATTCTTAAATTTGGTTATTTGACATGGATACAGAATTTCAAGTAGATTGTTAGTAATATAAAAAAAAAGAGTAACACCTTAATAAGTTGTTACAAAGTAGTATCAGAGCCTATTATTTCCACTATTAGGGGCCTTTAGGGAGGTAGGTTGATTAGTAAGACCCACTAGTTATTGTGAAATCACTTAAAAATCCTCAAACATCAAGGTGTTCAAGGACATGGAATGAAGATATAAAAATATGGAAGCTTATTAACTAAATAGCATAAGACTAGCATAGCATTGCACATTTAAAGTGTTTATTTATATTTTCTTTCCTTTCCTTAATTTTATTTGTTATCATGTCATTGCCATTATATTTCATGTTTAGTTTTTTTATTAATTAGGAGAAGTAACTTTATAATATGTTTGTTGAGCATAGAGTGGTGATAGCATAATTGATTAGGGTAGTAATAATTGAAGATATTTATTTTGTTGAATTATTGTGTTAGCCATCTATTCTCTACATATCATGTTATTAACAAAAACTAAATAGCACATTGAATATTTGTATTTTAACCTTAGAAATTAAATATGGCGTATGGTATGCCTAAAATAGATTAACCCTTTTTGATACATTCTTCTTAAAAAAATATCCATGCATGAAATAAAACACCCTAGATTACGAATGTGTTTCACTAGTGGGAATTGGAAAAAGAAAAAAGGAAAATTCCATATATGTAGTGTAGAGTCCAAACCTTTGAGTCCTTATGAGATTACAATCTGGATTTAAAAAGAAACCCTAAATGTCATGTTTTGAGGCCTATCCATGACCCTAGACCAAAACCCTATAGGGAGGCCTTCCTTCAAGACATTGAACCTTAAACTTACTCTCCTATGCATGCAAGCAATACCTAACCCCTGTAACTATGGAAAATACTCAAACTTCATGTAACCTCAATAGGAAAGGAATAAAAATCATTGAAGAATAAACCATTATATTTCCTCTGGTATATTCATTTCTCCCCAAGGACACATGATCCTTCTTTATGGAAGAGGAAAAAAGACCCCTTGTGACCAAATTTAAAGAATTCAAATACCCTCGATCACAGCCTACTGTTATGGACAATTCCTCTCATCTACCTGGCCAACTTCCTCTATATGCAACCACCACCATGGCCATCATTTCTAGCGCAAAAACCTTAGAAAAAAACTTTAATCATGCCATTAATTTGTAGCATGAAAAAGCGAAAGTGTATAGTATGGAATATAGAATTCCTTGCATTGTTATTTTCATTGTGGTGTGATGTATATTTTATATGCATATTGTATCGAGTTGTTAATATATATATGAGTGCTTGCATGAAGATAATGATCAGAAAAATGGAAATAGGGTTCCCAATAATGTGCTCACAGAAGAACATGCATGCGTTCCTAATTTGTTAGCTTTGACATTCCTTGAACTGCCATAGAGGCTACCAATTCAACACCAAGTGGTAATTATTAGGAAGGAACACATGCTCTAGGAATGTGCCCACATTCTTGTGGCATTTTTTTAAATTCCCACAACTGGTCCATTTCACCAATAGACCGTCACACATTTTGAGAGATATTGAGCATATTTGGGAGAGAAAATTGAGGAGATATCGAAAAATCACTACCAAACTTTGTTGGTGTGGTCTTCCATTGATTCCAAATAAGTATCTTAATGGAATTTGAATTTTTCATTTCATAATTTGTTTAAATGATAGAAAACAAATTAGAATTTAATATGCCCTTGTTAAATTGTATCACATTTAATTAATATGGAGCCTGAAGAATATCCAAACCAACCATCACCACATGAATATGCCCCAAACCCCAAGCCACAATCAACAAACATAAACATGGAAATTGATGTGGGGTTGAGATCTCTTAGAATCGTTATACAAGTAGTTACAAAATACCGAAGATCCCTCATGAATATCACTAGCCACTTCCCTAGACACCATTGTATCTATCATTGTAAATGCCCAAGGACAATTAACTTACATTTATGATTACATGGCCGAAATGTATGAATATTATAGAACGGGTCTAGATAAAAACCAAGTTACAGACCCAAACATTTCAAAACTATAGTTGATGACATTGTTTATTGACCCAAGAACCAAATTACAACCACCATCCATAAAGAGATGCATTTGTATAGAATAGTTCACCTACCAACCATTTATACACAATTGGATGGATAGGTGGTTTATGGTATTTGACAAACTTCCTTGCAATAATAGGGAGGTGCCTCTGTATTCACTTAGAAAATTATGGGTAGAGTTTATTTTAGATCACCGTGTCAACTACTTTGACATTGGTGAATTCCAGGGAGTGGGTTGTGGGTCCATGTAAGATAGAGGAAATTCTAGTTGTGACCCATTACTAGGTCATATTCCTCCTAGGCAAAGGCCTAACCCCCTGTTATACTTGTGCTTTCCACAATAGTTTTTTCAAGGATGTTATTAGATGTTATGAGGATGAAATTACATAATTGAGTAAAAATGTCATAATTATTTCATAAGGAAATAATTATTTTCCACAATTTGATAATTATATGAGATAGGAATTATTTCATAATTAAAAAAAAAATTCATAGTGAGTTGGAAAATTTTCATAATTGAGTATGGAACTTGAGAAAAAATCTCATAATAGAGAAAAATCTCATAATAGGTTGGAAAAAGTGCATAATTGAGCATGGAACTTATACATGAGTTGTAATTTCTTAGTTCATGTGCCAACAATCATATCTATGACTTTTGACTTCATAGTTCACATGCAATCAATCATATCCATCCCATGCATCCACCTCATTTACGTTCCATGAAACCTATCTCCAAGATCTTATAAATTCCTATAAGAATAGGCCAAATCAAGAAGACATGAGAGAGAGTTTGAGAGTCATTAGGCTAGTGAAAGGAGGAGAGGAATAATTCATGATAGATTTATGTTGTAGAGTTTTATAGGAGCTTAAACAAGCATGTAGCCTTCAGATATGAGTTTTGCTTGATTGTGAGGGCCAAGGATAAGTTGGGTCAAGGAAATAGGAGATGCCCCAATCAAGACTGAAATAAATACTTGGTTGATGTATCATTTTCTCCACTTATTAATAAAGATTTCCATGAGTTTCCCCTTCCCTTGTTGGTGTATTTAGTTATAAATGGTATATTTATTCTTTCCTTCAGTAGATCAAGTTATATATATACTAGCTTTGGCATTCCTATTGCTTGAAGAGGATTGAGATTGTTTTTGTTGTTATATTATGTGTAGGAAGTAGATTGCAGGAACTAGAACTAGACCTTTGGATTTGCATAAGCCAAGAATATGCAACGAAAACCACTAGGGAATCAGGTTTGAACCAATCTACTTCCTTCTCATAGAATTATTAATTTCAAATCTATTAGATATAGTGGAACACTTTGTTGTTGCATATCCTATAGTCTATATCAAATCATGCGAAGATCTAGGGAAGTTCTCACCTATCTGTGAAGGGGATTTCTCCATAACAAAATGGGTGACTCTACTAGAGAAGGATCTTTTATTATTCCTTAGTTTAGGAATTTCCTTTATATTTTTCATCCCTTAAAGTTATTTGTAGATATTTCCCTTACTTATCACTCACTATGTGGTAAGATCCCTCAAATCTTGACTTTTTTCCCTATTTTCCTAAAACAAGTCTTTCCAGATCTTGTAGTGTTATTTAGATCCCTTTACATTCAGTTTGTGTGTGATTGGAAAGTTTGAATTGATATATTTTTGTCCAAGTTTTGGTTTTTGCTTCACCTATAGACATTGGAGTGGGCTTGTTTGCATCACTACCAATATCATACAACCATTAACATTATTTTTTTTTGGTGTTATTTGTATCTCGTTTTCTTTATTGGACTACAAAGAGTTTTTCATCTCATAAGTGTAATAGGGTAGAGCATTTGTGCGTCTTGTTTAAAGATTTCATTGTGGTGTTTATCCTTTCAATATTTTGTTCAATTTGATTTGGTTTCTTTCAATGGTTAATGAGAGAGTGTGAGATTGATGTTTTGGTATAAAAAAAAACTAAAAGTTAAAAATATCTCTCCCTTCCTTTAGATAGAATTTATTGAAATACAATGTGCAGTTTCTTGCATGTACATGCTTTTGTTTTTCTTTTGGATTGGAAAGTGTCATCAAAACACCACTAAAGTTTCATTCCATTTACCTTGAGTAATCAACAACTTAAAATAAAAAGTGCTTAATTCAAAATTAGTTAGACTCTTTTCTTAAATATAAAACCAACATTAGACTAGGATTTAGGTCCTTGGTGCAAGGTTGAAGAATAGATCTTCCAAGACTTTAAAACTAAAACTAGGAGTCACTAGTAAGTGTTAGAATACATTAGTAGCAAAAAGAGTTCGTTAGGAAATCTCCTCTAACATATGAGTCAAACATGAGGTTTCACTAGAAAGTGGGGTGATATCCCCTCTCCACTTGTTTTGGTGTTTGTTGGACTACTACATGTATGGGTATTTAAGAAGTGCCACACCTCTCTATGAGGTAACACTTCTTAAAGATTTGGGTTAGTTTCCATATCCATACATGCGGTCCTCACCCATGAATTTTCCTCCCAATCATTAATTGTGATGTGGTAACCTAGTGGCCTTTCCTAGGACATATAAAGAGGTGACTACAAGTGGGAATTACTTGGATTAACAAGGAAGATATTGAACCTCCATTTCAATTCCCCTGGAGGGTTCCCATATTCAAAAGGGTACTTGCACGAATAAGGTTTTCTACCTACGGGTTATTGTAATTTTCTCTCACACCTTCTCTAGCCAAGATTTGGGGACATGACATCCCCCAAGGATTTGTTTTTGAAAGGCCCCTTTATCCACTGGTTTGCCTATTGTTATCCTATATTTTCTAGGGGTGTGATATTTGGTTATGTGTCTAGTGGAATGTAGGTTGTTATTTATTTTTAAAACACATCTGTTCATTTTGGTTGACCAACCACTTTGTTGGTGCCATAGACAATGTGAAATTTCTCCATAGGTGGAGGAACAACCATCTATTAAGAAAAAATTGGTGTTCATTGTAGATGACCATCATACAACGTAAATCCTATAAAGTCAGAGAGGGATTATTAGGAGAGTGAGAATGTAAATATTGAAGTGGTTGACGAAAGTAATCTACAAAACTTCAACCCTACTTTGACTAGTTCTTTTGACCCCATACTCCTCAGGGTAAGGGGACATTTTAATGAGCCTTTTCACTCTTCGATGATCCTCACATGATGTCAAGAATGAGTGCTTCATAGAGTATGGTATATCCCTCAATATCGTCACCTAGTATCACAAGAGGGACCTTAGTGATGTCCTCTTGGCCATCTATCGGTGCCATACATCCTACTCCATCCATGCCTAGTACATCAGGTTTATCCATTTGGGGAATTCTGACAATGACTTCATTTTCTTCCATGAGTCTCCCTAGCATAAGAATTCCCATCACCTCTATATTAATTCCCACATCCAAATTTGTGTTCGATGGGGGCAAAGGCCTTAGTTCAAATGCTGGAAGTGGATTTCCATATACTTATGGTATCCCTATGGGAAGCCTTGTAATTCCAAACTCTAGATTCCCTTTTGGTTGGAATATTCATAGCGGATTTAGGGATGCTCCTAGTCATACTTGGGGCATCAAAAGTTTTGAGGTATATAACATCCCTTGGGGTGAACATATTATTAGTAGTATGTATAATGCTATAAGTAGCAATCCTTTTAGGTATACCTCTATCCCTAGATAACTTTTGGTTGTAGAGGTAGTAATCCTTTTGGGAATTCTTATGTCCCTAGAGGAAATGCTCATTGTGGCATGTATGGTCCTCGAAGAAGCAATGTTTATGGGAGTTATTTTTTCCTCAAGGGAAATTATTTGGGAATCAGTACACCACCAAAAAATATAATATGGGGTGACCTCAAAAGTCCATCTCACAAGATTATTCATCCTTTTACCAAAATCCATTTTCCAACTTACAATTGCCTTTCTTGGCAACATTAGTCTTTCTCTATTTGTCACATTTGAAAAATGACCCCATCCTTCACAACTCATTATGGCTAGCCATCCCTGTTAAATTTCCTTCTAACATATCTAAGTTTGATGGGACGTTGGGGAAAGAACCTTCAACACACATCATGACTTATCAACTATGGTGCTCATCTAGCTCATTAATAGATGATAGAATTGTACTATATCTTTTCCAATGAACCTTGATTGGAAGTGTCAAAAAATGGTACATTGAACTTAAGGGAATTTCCTATAACAACTTTAATACCTTATTCGTAGAATTTTAATGAATTTTCCTCTTCCAGTTAGGTATGAGAATGGGACAAATTTCTTGATGGAATTGTGTCATAATACCACCAATCATATTTTTTATCATGTTCATGAGTGGAGAAGATGGCATAGGATCATCAAAGAAAATATTCCTTACCAAATCCTTGCAGAATGGTTCACCAAGTTTTTATTACCACCCATTGCTAAGGATGTTTTTATGTCATGGGAGGTGATCATGGAGCATTCCATATTATGTTCCTGGAATTTAGATTTAATCTACTCTCAGTCTATCACTTTATATGATATCATTCTGCATGCTCCAAGGAAGTCGATGGATCCTCATAAGTCTGATTCGGGAGAACATGTCGATGACATGGTAGGTTACATTTTAAGTTCATTTGTGGGTTAGTTGGGTCAGTAGAATATCACATCAAATCCATTAGCTTCTACTCAAAATTCTATGGTCCTCATTCAAATCTTCGAGGTACATTCAATGCATTGAATGTAATTGTGGGTTCTACAATTTTAGGGCTATCTGAAGCCATACACATATTCCAGGTGGATACTGGTGGCCTCTCACCTAATCCAACTAGCTTATTTTGTATGTTTTCATGTCATCACATCTTGATGTACTTCCAGGGCCGTTTTGGAGCCCTAAACAATGTTATTTTGGATCTCCATAGTCAAATTGTGGATGGAGTTAGAGTTTGACGGCGAGATGTGTAGTTATCTTAAATACCTTTCCAACGAGCTATCACGTGCCTAAAACAGAGGTCATATGCAAAATTTACGACCCTGGGAAGTTGAGGTACCAACTTACCCATAGGGGCCCACATGAATTTTGGTGTTTCACCTCCTAGGGTTAGGTTTTTGGATATCTAGGGTTTTGACATTCATGAGTAATATCAAAAAGGACTCTAGAGCCTCATTGTAATCATTCTTCCCAGATGAATGCATGCAACAACCACATCTCTTCTTAGAGATAGCTACCACCATTCGAGCAAGTGTTTCAGTTCTGCAGTTTTACAGTTTTATCCTATTTCATTTATTCAATAGAAGATATTGTTCACTAGATATCTATGTTGTTCTCCATATCTTTGTGTTTATTGTATTTAGTCTGTTAATCAATTCGTTCTTCTCCTAAATCCAGATTAGTGGTATCAGAGCAATCTACTCTTCATTTATTTTTCTTGTGCATGTCCCCAACAAGATCTGGGTATAAGAAGTTCGGACTTGAACCAATCGATTTGTTGCAAGATCGGTTGCATCGAGCCCGACAACAACCCATGGGAGATGAAACAAAATATGGCGGAGCAGGAGATCCTTTTAAAATGTTGCTCGAGGAATCCTTTGTGTGACAAAGGAACAAAATGATGGACAAATTTGTGCAGATCCTTCGACAACTGCCCACAGGAGAAGCATCTTCATCAAGCGGCCATGCAACCCTCTTCAGGTATAGGTAAATTTTGATATTCAATTATTTGAAGGAATGATAGATGCGGATGTTGTAGATAAATGGTTGAATTTGCTCGAAGGGTATTTTTCATTCCACAATTTTTGTGATAGGGAAATATTACTTTTTCACTCCTCAAGGCCATCCCCCATGTTAATGAATGGTGGGACACTTAATCTGAGCAAAGGGCCATAGAGGAATCTATAATATTTGTGGTTTCCCCTACATGGGATTCCTTCCAGGATGCCATTAAAGAACAATGTTGCCCTGTTCTAAGCTATGAGGACCAATACACTAGATGGACCACCCTGCATCAAGAAAGGAACCAGAAAGTACCATATTTCACCAATATTTTCAATACCTTGCACACCAAATTGGGTATCAAATACACTGATGGATATCTAGTCCTCAAATAATGTGGTTATTTGCATAAATACATTCAAACAAAAATGGATTTTCTATAGATCACCTCATTTGGTATGGCTTATAGATACGTTGTTAAGATTGAGAAGAAATTTAAGTAGAAGAGGCGAGAGTTTGGATATGCAAACTCCTCATAGTCAAAGCAAGGAAAAGGCATCCCCAACCCACACAACAAGGGACGGAGCAGAGAGGGCCACTCTAAGGACAACTAGTCCAAGCCACAAAACAAGAAGGGAAATGAGAAGATGAAGAAGGACACATGAAAATGGTGTGAGTACCATAAAATCCCTTGGAAAAACACTGAAGAATGTCGCTATAAGAAGTCACTCGTGGTAGAGCTGAAGGATTCTGAGTTAGAGGTTGATTCTGATTCTGAATCAAATCCCGAAGGAGGGAAGCAGATTATCGATGTTGAACCCACTGTTGATTAAGGTTGGTTGTCATTGATGTCAACCCTTGAAGAAAGACTCGTAGCACAAAGTTTTGGGTAATGGACCCAATAGTGTTTGATGTAAATATGACTCATTATTTTTTTGTCATGGTTTATAAGAAGTAAATATGGATAATGATGGATGAACTCCAAAGTGATGAGTCCCCTTATGGGGTAGAAAGCCCTCAGGCAGCTTTGTGCGGAGTAAAGAAGAAGGAACATGCTTAATTATGGAATAATGAGATGAAAGTGGGTATCAGGAAAATATCACATGGATATTTCTTGTCATTCATTTCCAGTGGTAATAATGGAGCGATCACATAATTCCTCACAGTTAGAAATTTATAATACAAGGAAGTTGGGACTTGAGTTTGGATAATGGATTAGAAGTTGTTTGATGGGTAATGAGCATGAGTTATAGTATTATTTTGTAGGTAATATTATTGTATATGGATAGTGCATGTCATACCAGAGCACACACACACACACACACACACACACACACACACACACACACACAGGTGAATAGAGCGTCCATAACTCCTCAGAAGGTTTGAGGAGTTATGCATACAGTTGAAGGACCCTCATATGTCTAGAAGCCCCAAAGGTCAAAGTAATCAAAGTGGTTTAAGAGATTTTAAAAGGTAAAATAATAGTGTTAAGTATTGAGTGTATTATAATTCAAAGTGAATACACAAAATGAATTATTTCAATAATAGTTTTATTGGAGAAAGGAGTAGAAATTGGATTGACCTAAAATAAGGAAAGTGGGGCCATTGACCTAGAATATGTTTAAGGAAGCTACTTGGAGAGTATAGAAATAAGAGGCAGAAGACTCTTCTAATTTGAGATTAGAAGCTTGAGAATATTGAATATCTAGGTGTCTAAAGGTTTTGAATGATATCTAAACCCTAGGTCCGAGGGAGAGGTAGAAGAAAGAGGGAAATACAAAGAGCATATTCTTATTTTGATGGTTCTTTCTAGGTATGTTATTTTCAAGTCATCTCATCATTTTCACTATAAGGTACTCTACAATTTAGATCCTGGAATTACCATGAAAGTGAGAAAGAAACATATCAAGTATCTTGGTCATTGTATTTTGGAGTTACGCTCCTTGGAATATAGGGTTTGTGGTTAGTCCTGTAACTAGTCAAAATAAGGTGTTTGGAGTAAAAACATCATAACTTCCTCTAGCCTAGGATCCAAATTCAGTGATACAAAATCTTTTAAGTTAGGGTACAGTCTTTAGTATGTTGTTTAGCAGAATTTTTAGATCATTTTCATCAAATATTTTTTTTGCGGGGAACTCTCTACAAAGGTCGCTCTCTAGAATAAGCTAGAATTAGTAGGAGCCATATCATTTTGCTATAACTCCTTTAATCAGAGGTTCCAAGTATTGCCACTTGTAGGGGTACATAAAAAACACTGAAGAACATTGTGAATCAGTTTCAGATCTTATACATTACAAGTTCAAATTTATAATTACTTCAAGATTAAAGTTGATAATCCAAACTAGGCATGTGAGACCTAAAAAGAAAAGTTTGATGAAAAATGCTAGTTTCAACACTATTTAAAGTTAATGAAGGTTTTTAGAAATGTGATCAGAAACACTACGTCATTACAGGCCTAGATAATTTTGATAGGTAAATTGATGAGGAGCTTTAGTTGGCAGGTACACATATTGGGAAATTACATAGTTGAGACGATAGTTGATAAGGTTAGCTCATACATGAGAGTGTATAGATTGATGATGTTGGTACATAGTAGTATAGTTGATGGCGATTGACACACATGATTGGTATATACTTGGTACATGGTGGATGCACTTGGTTATGAATGCCGAGTTGGTCTGAGTTGTTACAAGTTGGTACATGGTTGATACACTTGTTGTGATATAGTTTGTGGTTGATTCTGAGTTGGGTGCATGGTTGATGCACTTATTTATAGTATAGGTGATTACAGGTTGGTGCATAGTTGATGCACTTGTTTTAGTATAGGTTTATTCTGAGTTGATACATAGTTGATGCATGAGTTGAAGTTATTAATTACAGGACTACAGTAGTATATCTCTGATCCTTAGACCTTGTGATGGTTCAATCATTCTCACTTCACCGAGGGTGAAAGGAGACAGGAAAGGACAATTAAGATTTAATACCTTCAGACTATAACCCAGGAACATTGAGGTTATATCATGGATTTGCTTGGGGTGAGAGAGTTGGAGCTTCCCCTCAGGTTGTAACTTTGAAACTAGGAGTTATAGATCCTCCTTCCAATTTCTGTTGGAAAACAAAGGAAGTTAGTGCTTCTGATGGAGTAACTCTTCAAGACATATAAGAAAAAGCATTACATGGTTTCTCGATTTAAGTTTCCACGTAAAACAATTTGGTGTCTGTGTATGTGTATGATTGTTCATTTGTTCATTGTTTATTTACTCTGTAGTTATTGGATAATAATTTTTTATTGATATAGCACTTGGATTCTCTGGTTAAAGGGATTAAATTTCTCTCTATTACTGATTCCACCCCCTCTCAGTAAATCCAACAATGAGTGTAATTATCATGAGGTTCTTTAGAAACAGTTTAACCACTAGGAAGGAGATCATGGATTATTAAACATTGGTACTCCATTTCTAATGGTGAGGATGGTTTAAAGTATGAGATATAGGCCCTTGAAGAGGCGAGAAATGTTACTACAGTGAGGACATTATATTTGAAAACTCTCGGTTACAGGATATGATAAATAAAAAAATGCAACCAAGAAGGAATTGAAGAAGAATATAAATGTAATGGATTTCATCAGAGAAGGATTACGTAATCGAGTAAGAGAAAAGGTTAGTAAATGTTCATCATCCAAAGAACTTTGGGATAAAGTTAGATGACATATATTCTTATCCTTGGGTCTAAAATGCAAAGAGATGTAGATCTGAACAAAGAATAAAGATGCCATCATATGGAATGATTTAGAAGAAGAGGAAGAGTATGATAAAATGAGGAAGTTGATTACAAATAAAAATGATTAGTGCAATTAAATATCTAAGGAAAAGAGAAAACAAGTCATCCAAGAAAATTATTGATGACGCAAAAGAAGAGTGTTCAAGGTTAAAAGAAAGGATCAGTAGGTCATCAAGAATTTATGAGCTCAACTAGAAGAGGCCGGGATAATTTAAGAAACTCTAGAATATCAAAGAAATGTTTAGAAACCAACATAAAAGCATAAAAGGAAGATGTAGAAAAGAGAAAACATATTTTATGGATCATCTCAAGGAAAGAGACAATGATTCATAACCAACTTGAGGAAAGGGGTTGCAGGTCAAAAGAGAGAAAGAATGGAAAGAGAAATAGTGCATTGAAATCCAGCCAGAAGGGAAACAAAGAGAACATAAGAGAGAGTCATGAAGTCTAGGATATTTAGAAGAAGAAAGAAGAAGAGGTTAGAATCTTGCTGAAGAAGAAGTTCTCACACTAAGAATCAAAATCGAAAAGCTCAACAAGAGTTAAGAGAGGCAGAACATCCCATGTCAGTTATGAGAATGAAGAGAAGCACTCGTTGCTAGAAAGAATGAAAGAAAATAGAAAGAGTTATGCTTGGAAGTACTCAAAGGAGGAATCATGGTGGCTTGGAATCAGAAAACTATTGAGAGATGCATCTTCAAGGGCCATCCATGTTCAAATACAAAAAGCTTAAATCATGAGTCATGATCAAGTCAAAGAAAAAATTAGGAATGACTACACAAAAGAGAATATTCCTCAGGGTATGAAAATTTATTTTATAGTCATTATTTTATTGTACTAACTTTGGACATAGGTTGCATATTGTAGGGATTATGGAAGAAATTTTCAAGCAATAAATTATTATGTGGCCCCGCATAACATTGATGTTACAAATGTCATAACTATGGACACATGTGACTGGAATGCTTAAAACATGTCCGATATTAAACTATGAAAGACAAATACTAATGTCAGACAAAAGAAAGTTTGGATAAGAAAGCGAGGAGAGAATAGGTGAAAATGCAGAGAATTTTAAAAGAAGACCATAGAGATTGACAATAAAAGCGAAAGGATGAAGAAAATTCCTAGAGAAAGGAAAAGTCTTATTGAATCTGAGAAAGGTTTGGAAACTGAAAGAAAGGAAGAGCAGGTAAATAAAGAGACTTGAGTTCCCAAAGTTGTACTTTGAGAATTGTAGTGAAATATAGATCCAAAGATAGAAAGAAGTGATCAGAGGAAGATAATAAATCTACCAATGAAGATGATGATGAATCTACCAATAGGAATGGCAGTGAATACACATGAGGTGAGAATTGTTTTGACCCATCAGCTTAGAGAGACTCCCAAATAATATAAGATATTAGAGGCAGAAGTCTATCGTGGTGTAATGAGACAAAACCATCCTTCCGAGGCAGCTTCGCAGGAGTTTAAGGGGAAGATAACCGAACAATCGGTTATCACATAAAATTATGAGTTGTTATTATAATAACGATAAATAGGTTAGCATTATGGAATGATTCTTAGTAAGTCTGGGCCAGTATGAACGGAGATGGATTCATTAGAACACTTAGAAGGTTTTGATAGATATATGATAGTGGATGGGAGAATGGATTCATAGATTAGTTTAAAGGTAAGTTTCAAAGACAAAGGAACATTATAAAGTATTAATTGATAATTACTGCGAGAACTCTGAAACAATACTAATGGATTCTAGGTGTGGATATTTTTTGGACCTGAATTGGTCTCGTGATTCACATTCAAAGCAAGTGTCTCCGGAAACAACAACGACCAAAACTCCTTATGAGCTATGGAAGGAAGACCGACAAATACTGAAGCTTCAGAGTTTTTTGGAACCAAATGCTACATCAAAGAGATGGCCAGGAATGGGAGAGTTCTCGTGTGGACAGAAGGAATACTTGTTGGTTCCACTCCTGCAAGAATTACAGGGAAAGCCTTGAAATCCCACAATCTAAGATGAAAACAAAGTTGTGAGAGAAAATCAGCATAAACGATTGATGAAACAGGCATATAGGAATCAGAAAGAGAAAGAACCAATCGTGGACAACTTTTTTGAAAAGATGAAAGAAGAAGAGGAGATGAGATGATAGAGAGGAATCGGCGGAAGTAGAGGAAACCGAGTTCAACAAGTATCTCCAAAGACACCTATGAAAGGCAAGTCTGGAAGAATCATCCTCAAGATCAGATTATTGGAAACCAAGATGAAGGAGTTGAGACTAGAGAAAAATCCGTTCACGGAACAACAAACACCTAACACTCTTATCTACAAATGAACCAAACTATATTTTGAAGAAGCCATTAGGATGAATTTTGGAATAAGCCATGGATGAAGAAATTGGATCAAATGAAAGCACTTGGGAATTGGTTCCAAGACCAAGAATAAGGAATATGATCGGCACAAAATGGGTTTTGGGGAATAAATTAATGAAGATGAATAAGTTACAAGAACAAAGCTAGATTGGTAAAGGATATGCACATAATGAAAGAATCGACTTTGAAGAGAGACATATGCCGATTGCGGAATGGAAATCCATTTGATTTAACCTTCATGCTCCAAAAATGTTCAAGTATATCAGGTGGACGTAAAATGCATTTTCTAAATGAGGAACCCAGAAGAAGTCTACATTGAACAATGGAAAAGAGGATTCGGTTATTAGAGAACAGAAACTATGTGTATAAATTAAAGAGGCCTTGTATGATCTAAAACAAACTCCTAGAGCACGGTACTCAGACAGGAATGAAAGTATCTGTAGGGAAGGGTTGAGAGAAGTCTGGGCAGCCAACCTCACATCAAGGTAAAAGTGGGAGTAATATTTGTGAATTAAAGTTTATTTTGGTAATCATTGCACTAGTAGTGATGATGACAGGTTAAATGAGAGACATAAAGATGTCTGATGCATTTGGAAATGTATTATGGAGAACTATCCTTCTTTAAGGAACTTCATACTTAATATCAAGCAACCAAGGAATTTTTTATTTCTCAAACCAAGTATATCAAAGAAATCATAAAGAAGTTCAGAATGGAAGAATGAAAACCAATTATCACTCTATACAAACCCGGTTGGTTGAGACAAGATGATGATTCAAAGTCTACTATCTGGAAGCAATATAGGTCAATGATTTGCAACCTGCTATATGTGACAACATACAGACAAGATGTAATGCACCAGAGCGGTTGGACCAGGTAGCACGGTGCATTCAAGAAGCACCAAATGAATAACATGTATTAGCAGTAAGAGGATCTTCGGATATCTCAAAGGAACAAAGAGTTTGGATTATGGTATCAAAAGGAAATATCTATCCTTATAGCCCTCTACCATTGAGATCTGATTAGAGTTGTATTGATGGCCAAATGAAGCACCGATGGGTATTCTATAGGTAGGTGTTTGGTATCATGGCTAAGCAGAAACAATCCTTCATTATCCTCTATCTGATCGAAATTATATTGCAGTAACATGTTGCCTGAGTTCTTTGGATGAAACAAGCTTTATTGTGAGATACACATAGGTTAATTATGATAGGCCATTCAATATATTGTGATAATACAAATTACCATGGAGTATCTCAAAAACCAGTGATGCACTCCAAGACTAGACATTCAATCAAATTATCACTTTCTGTGGGAAATGGTTGCAAAAAAGAACATCAAGTTGAGTATGTGGGAACAAAACAAATGCAAAATGAGACATCTTTACAAAATTCCTTCCATGAGAAGCCTTTGAGTATATTGCCAAAGAGTTGGATTTATTTCTTCTCCAAAATGAATATTTTAGATGTTTATCTTATATGTCTTAGATGTACACCTGGAGGAAGCACCATGAGAGAATAGTCTTTCGAGGAGCAGCCCCATATGGGAAAGATACATTTTCCATTGACAAAGGGAGAGATTTATCATATGTAAGATAGAGGAGACAGGAAGGAGGCACAGTTCCGACGGATCAGTTATCAAATGCAAAGAGAGGCAGGCATGTGGCGTTTCGGGGGAGCATAGGTGATGCCAATTTGATGTGCATCCCAGTGTTTCCATCAATGCCAGAGAGGGATATTGTTGATTAAGGTTGGTTTCATTGATATCTTCCCTTGAAGAAAGACACGTAGCACAAATTTTTTGGAGTAATGGACCCAATAGGGTTATGGCCCGATCAAAGAACTAGTCAAAATCGAGGTGTTTCAATTAAAATGTCATAACTTCCTCATATGGATCCAAATTTTAGTGAGACAAAATGTATTGGTTAGAATTTTGATCTGTAGTATATTTGTGTAATAGTTTCAGATCATTTCATCAAATATTTTATGTGAGGCACGCTCTACAAAGTCGCTCACTAAAATAAGCCCGAATTGGCTTAATTATGTCATTTTGCTATAACTCTTTTCTGAGAGGTTCCAAGTAGTGCCACTTGGAGGAATTGTATAAAACACACTGAATTTTTTTTTTGTATCAGTTTCATATCTTTTTTTAGAGCTTTATACATTACAAGTTCAAAGTTATTATTACTTCAAGTTAGAGGTGTTGACTAATCCAAAACTATAGGCATGGGCAGAAGAACTAAAGAAAGTTTGATAGAAATGCTAGTTTCTTATAGCATTAAAGTTAATAAGAAGGTTCTGAAATGTGATGAAAACACTATAGAGTCTATTCTGAGGAGACTACAAATCAAGATTTGATGATGAAGTGAAGAGGCTTTAGTTGAGGTACATAATGAGTATAGTTGAATGATGTAGTTGATGAGTTATCATACATGAAGTATAGTTGATGATGTGGTACATATTAGTCATAGTTGATGAATAGTTGACATGATTGGTACATACTTAGTACAGTTGGTCACAGGTTGGTGCATGGTTGATGCACTTGTTTATCAAATAC
This sequence comes from Picea sitchensis, assembly GCA_010110895.2. NCBI lineage: Eukaryota > Viridiplantae > Streptophyta > Pinopsida > Pinales > Pinaceae > Picea > Picea sitchensis. Next base: position 1,944 of record SNQJ01S0068196.1, on the reverse strand, counting down.
CAAGGTTGATTCTGAGTTGGTGCACTTAGTTGATGCACTTTTATAGTATAGGTTGATTATAGGTTGATGCATGGATTTCAGATTTATTGGTATAGGTTTACAGCGGTATATCTCCTAGTGATAGTGCGACAGTGGTTCAATCATTCTACATCTACTTCAGGGGGGCAGGACGAGGAAAGGACTAAGTGGATTTGCCGCCACATTCAGTTGCTTGAGGAGAACATTGAGAGTTGTAGCCTCCTTCTAGTTATAGCAATTTGGGAGTTAAGGGCTACCCTCAAGTTGCTAACCCTATAGAAACTGAGAGTTTGGAACCTCCTTCCAGTTGCTGTACTAGAAAACAAAAGGAAGTTAGTGCTTTAAATGAATATAATTCTTCAGAGACATATAAGAAAAAACATTCCGTAGTTTCCTCTCGATTTGGGTTTCATATAAAACTTACTGGTGTACTGTGTATGTGTATGATTATTCATTTTGTTCATTGCTTATTTACTCTGCAGTTGTGGGATATGTAATGCTTCATTGATATAGCACTTGGATTATATGGTTAAAAGTTAAATTCTCTATTACTAATTCACCCCCCCTCTCAGTAATCCAACACCACTACCATTGTCCGCTTTACCACCAAAGTCCAACCAAGAGGACAAGAAGAACCAGAGGAAGGGAAATGCATTTTTTCTTTCACAGATGGCAGAGGTAAAATGGGGCTCTTCTTCATTTCATTATCGATAACGATAGTCAAAAAAACCTGATTTCAGCAAGGAGTCATCCAAGTGGTTGGACCTTCCAACAACACCTGCTATCATGCCATATCTGTTGGCTTCCTTCTAGGAAGTTATCTCCATGTCAGCCAACAGTTGCATATTATTCCCCGTTCAAGCCTTTCAAAGATGAGGTTGTGTGTGATATTGCTCCCCTTAGCAAGAGTTTGAGATATTTTTAGGATAACCATATTTGTGGAACTGTCAAGATGTGTATGACTCTAGACCTGCAATGTGTGGCCTTTGGGTGAACAATTTTACAAGATACCAAGCGCCACTGTTGTGGATAAAATCCATGAGGTGGACTGACCGATCTCCCTAGATCCACCTGGATCTAGAACAAACACGACAGAATAATACTCTTTCCCTAGATCTAGTTATTGAATGAACTAAGAGATAATGGTTATGGGCATACCTTATGAATGTTTTCCTTGTGTCTCTGTTGTTCCAAGTTTTTTTCTCCAATGCTCTTGTGCAGTCAGACCAAGACAACACAAAATCCATTAGTGAAGAAAGCACAATCTATTCAACAGTAATCTATATACTTGATCAAGGAATTTGTGTATGTGTATGATTGTTCATTTGTTCATTGCTTATTTACTCTGCAGTTATTGGATAATAATGCTTCATTGATATAGCACTTGGATTATATGGTTAAAAGGGATTAAATTTCTCTATTACTAATTCACCCCCCCCTCTCAGTAATCCAACACCCACTACCATTGTCGCTACCACCAAAGTCCAGCCAAGCGAACCAGAAGAACCAGAGGAAGGGAAATGCATTTTTCACTCACAGATGTGGGTAAATGGGGCTCTTCTTCATTTCATTGTCGATAGCGATAGTCAGAAGAACCTGATTTCAACAGAGGTCATCAAGTGGTTGGACCTTCCAACAACACCACACCTGCTATCATACACCATCTGTTGGCTTCGCTAAGGAATAGATCTCCATGTCAGCCAACAGTTGCATATTCCCTATGACATCAAGCCTTTCAAAGATGAGGTATTGTGTGATATTGCTCCCCTTGAAGTTTGTGATGTTCTTTTAGGACAACCATATTTGTGGAACTGTCAAGATGTGTATGACTCTAGACCCTGCAATGTTATTATTGCTTTGGGTAGACAATTTTACAAGATACCAAAGGTAGCGCCACTGTTATTGGATAAATCCGTAAGTGCGGAC
>SNQJ01S0068195.1:16544-34473 GCA_010110895.2 Picea sitchensis | reverse complement strand
TGATGCAGATAGGGTGATGGATTTGTCAACTATTTTGGGTGAAACAAGGTGCTATGATTGCACACTAAGTAGGTCCTCCAAGTGAAGTTTTTGCATGGATACAGTGTTGGTAAGCATGTGCAACATAAGAAAATTGTTTCCATGTCAGGAACCAATTGGTCATAGTAGAAGGAGGTCATTCACACATCCTCTTGTGGAATTGCATAAAGTTGCATAAGTTACATAGTTGCATAAGTTGCATGTTGCATAAAGTTGCATAAGTTGCATAATTTGCATAGTTGCATAAGTTGCATAGTTGCATCAGGGGTGATTTTAAGGATAGAAATTTATTTTAAAATGTAGAAATCTAGGCGAATCTTACTAATCCTTTATATGTCAACTATAAATGATTGGTGATAGTTTTGTAAAAAAATTCAAATTTCTAAGGATTTTATACATTTTTATAAATTTTTGGCAATTTTTAAGGTAAAATAATTTTATCCTATAGAATTTGGGTGAATAATTTTTAAAATAGCAAATCTAGTTTTTGGAAAAAACATGGAAAATTAGCCCATGAGCGAAATTTAGCCCCTAAAATGAGCGAAATTTGCATAAAGTTGCATAAGTTGCATAGTTGCATGTTTCATAAAGTTGCGTAGTTGCACAAAGTTGCATAAGTTGCATAAGTTGCATAGTTGCATAGTTGCATAAGTTGCATTGTTTCATAAGTTGCATGTCACATAAACTTACATAAAGTTTCATAAGTTCCATAAATTTGCATAAGTTTCATGTTGCATAAGGTTGCATGTTGCATAAGGTTGCATAAGTTGCATTGTTGCATCAAGTTTCATAAGTTGCATAGTTGCATAAAGTTGCATAAGTTGCATAAGTTGCATAGTTGCATGCTGCATAAAGTTGTGTAGTTGCATAAAGGTGCATAAGTTGCATAGTTGCATAGCTTGCATGGTTTCATAAGTTGCATAAGATCCATAGTTTCATAAACTTGCATATAGTTGCATTGTTGCATAAGTTGCATGTTGCATAAAGTTTCATGTTGCATAAAGTTGCATAAAGCTCGCAAGAGGAGCACCCAAAGGCAAGCCGTGTTGATAAGAGGAGTGCCCAACCAACAACATCAAAAGAGCCCAAACCTAATTTAGGGAGGCCAAACTACTATTTATAAAGGAGGCTAGACCCTCATTTGCACACTCACTCATGTGCTCTACAACAAGAGGAAAAAGTGTGCAAGTCTTGGAGGAGTAGCTCTTGCAACTCAGGGTGGCGTCAAGGAGGGTTTTGGTATATCTCTTGGTTACTCTTGGTTAAGTGGTGCACTACTCTTCCTAGTGAAGGAGTATAGGAGGATCTTTTGTTCAGTTTTTTGTCTATCTATATTGAGGAAGTTTTTGTTGGGTTTTCTTCCCCATGAGGGTTTCCCAGGATAATTTGTGTGTCTCTATTTTTTTTGTGATTGCCTCTCTTGCAGTGATCTTATTTATGCAGCTAATGTGATAAATGATTATAATAATAAAGAAAAATCATAATTGCTAGTTGTATAAGTAAAACTTCAATAATAGTTGACTACCCAAACCCATATAAAAGACATCTTGTGTTTATAACTTCAGATCATATGAGAGAGTATAAGAGTTCATTGGTCCTAGGGTACATTTCATAGGTGTTGAGGAAAAGATATGAAATGATCCTACTCAAGCATTTTCATATTCTTCTTGGCTAAAGAAAAATAGATGGGAATACCACCCTATGTTTATAGCCAACAAAAATAACATACTAACTCACAAGTATTAATTACAAGTGCTTAGGCTAGTATTTTATAAATAAAACGCTTGCTAGAAATTCACTTTTTATATGATTTTATGGACAGAACAGTTGTTGAAATAAATGTAGAGACAGAAGTAAAGACACCAAAATGATAATCAAGATAGATGAGACATAAATAAATCCTTTATTTCATTCCAATTCACCAAAGAGTCATTATTTTTACAAAATTTCATGCAGACAATTTGGACAAAAGTCAAACTTAGACATCCACGATGGAACATACAAAAGGACCTCCGACAGAAAATCAAAACCGAACTCTAAAAGTTGGATCATCTTGTCACAGATTGTTTCCCACTCGACTCTGCACATAAGCCTTTGTCAGTCATGAAAACTAATTCACAAACAGACAAGTCTACACAGAATATCAAAGATAGATCAACGCCTCTGAAAAACAAGTGTTTGAATGATGTAATTCAGACCTGAATCTTGTTGTCTACCGATGTAGGAGCATCTCTCCAAGTCAGTAGCCAACCATCCAACCATGTTAGCGCGTGCATTCAAAGCTGAAGAGAGGCGCAACCCTCATTTTAAATTTTGAATTTGAATGTAATTAATGTTGTAGGCTGTTGAGCCATAGAGTCGTGCCTTTGTGCAAGCATTAGGTAGGTAGGCCTTAAATGTTTGTAAGGATGATATCTAGATCCGATGTTGGACTAGACAGCCCATTCAATGTAATTGAATAGGGTAGGTAGATTGGAGGGAAGAGCTCTAAGAGCCCCCTCAGGTAAAAGAGATTTTGAGTATCTCATTTCAAAAGAGTGAGCAAAGGGGATAGGAGAGTAAGTTGAGTAAGAGAAGAGAAGGATCTGAGACCTTATTACAGGCCGTGCTCAGGAACACCTTGTAAATACAAGCGTTTTCCATATTAATACAAATAGCAGTTTTTCCTGCATGTATTATGTGTTGAATGAATGTCTGTGAGTGTTATTTTATGTTGTAGATGTATGCAGTAGGTTTGCATTTGCAGGAGTTCTTGATTTCAGGCTTGAGAGGTATTTGAGGCTTCATACCAGGAGGGTGTGACAGAACACTGCAGGTTCTGATAGCCATGCATAGAGGTTGCATATTTGAACTCTACGGATTCAGACAAAGACGTGTCAGGTGGGAACACAGTTGAAATCATCAACTCAGGGAGAAGACCTATGAGGTTGTTGAATACCTCAAGAGGCAAGGTTGTGGAAGAAGAACACAGTTGCAGAAAGAATCACTGAGGATTTTGTGAATATCTTCCTAGTGGGAATTGAGCATATGCACAACGGTGCATTCGGAGGAACTTTGTTGTGAGTTCAGAAAGAAGAACCAGAGTCACTGAGGATTCTGAAGAGCTCTGCCAAGTGGGCATTGAGAAGGTGCATATAGGATAGAACTGCTAGACGTTCTGTGAAAAGATACTCTGCCAGGTGGGCATTGAGTAGGTGTGCAGACAGGCATAGGGAGAAGAGAACTCTTTTGAGTTCTAGAATTTGAAGAAGAATCCACTGAGGGATCTTCACAGGGTTACTGAACACCATATGGCTCAACAAGAAGTTGCTTGAGGCAGAGAATAGCCAGGAGGGAATCCAGATATCCTCCATCCGTAAGAGAAGGAATAAGGATAAAATCCCTTAGGGGTCTAAGTACCTGGAGAAGCTCAGAAGGGATAGCACGTTGTGTGCAACGACTCTGCAAGGAGTGCAGAAGTCAAAGAACCCTTTGAGGATTCAGGAGTAAAATCTCAAGAGGAACAGTGTCGTGGAGAACGCAGGTGAGGCTTAAAGACGAGAGCTCGCAGGAGGAATAGACAAAGGTCGAGGCCTTTTAGTTTTGGAAAATTCTCCCAAGGCTGGGAAGAAAGTGCGCAAGCTCGGGAGGGAACACAGCAGCCGTCAGATCGGTTGGAGAAGGAGATCTGGACCGTTGGTTTGCACGTCCAAGAGAGAGTAGGAGGAGTTCACAAGAAGGACGGATCTGAATCATCAGATCTGATCAAAATACCCGTCATCCGTTGGATCGGCCAGAAGTTGCACAAGGTTTAAACTTCGCGAACGTGAGAGTGAAGGTCCCGAAAGGATTGACTTATCGGGATATCGACATTCTCAAGGTCGAGAAGGTCAAGACATTTCAAGTTCTGAAATAGCGAGAGGGAATCTAAGCCGTCTGTTTGAGGGAGGACGCGTTTCGAGTGATCATCCATTTTGGAGATCTGGGCATTGGCTCGCAGAGGAGAGTCTCGAAGGAATTGGGATATCGGGACTTTGTCGATCAGGATATCGGGAGTCTCGAGGAAAAGATATCGGGTAAATCCATAGTGAAAACCTCGATTTTGATCTGGACCGTCCATCTCGAGGAGACACGGGGTGGAGATCGAAAACCCATCGGTATTTCGGCTACCGGAGTTTTGTGTTGACAGAGAAATTGTATCATTGGGGAATCACAAGTCATGAAATCCCAAGACCGAATCAGAACCGTTCATTTGTTGAGACAGGTGGCAATAATCAAGAGCTCGTCGGCATTTTTCATGTCGGAATATCGGGATTCAGGAGGACGAGAGGACATCGGCATTTGACTTCACAAAACCGCAAAATGACGAAGACCGTCCATCTCTAGAGGACGCGTGGAGACAATCGAGGCTATCGGGGAAAATCCTGACAGGAAAGTCCAATCGGCATATTGGGCTTCGGCATTTCACGAATCCTGAAGATAAGACGCCCGGGACATTTGGAGTCATGAAATCGCGAGAGGCGATCATGATCGTCCATCTTGAGGGGACGCATAGTAGCGATCGAAGCCTTCGGGAAAGGTCCCGATAGGAGAGTCACATCGGGAAATCGGGATTCAGAGAATCGGGAATCCGGATGACAAGAGGTTTATGCATTTCGGCATTGTGATGTTCAAAACCCCGAAGAGAGATAAGACTGCGGTCATGGGGATAGCGGTCACGTGGGCTAGGAGTTTAGCCAGGAGGGCTAACACGTAAAGGCGCGTATCGGAGAATTGGCTCATCAAAGATCGGGGATTCAAGAGGATAGGGAACTCTTGACATCGGGGATCATGAAACCCCGAAACCCAAAATTATCAATCGAGGAAAAGTCATAGACGCGTGCAGAGGCCGTGACAGGGAAATAAGGACCTGTGGATCGGGAATTTGAGATTCCAGTGGGAATCGAAAGAGTCACTTTGTCTCAAGGGAATTAAACAGAATGATCCTTTTGACCGGGAGGTCGGGCGCAGGGACCCTGCAGGGTATGCTGGACTGCGTACCATCAAGTAGTATCAGAGCCCAGATTTTGTTTGTATATTGCAGACAGAGGAGGTAAAGGAAGAAGAAAAAATACTGAAACTCTGTAAGGATTTGTTTTGCAAGTAGGCAACAGTCCATAGACAGTTAGGAGGACTGTAGGAGAGGCTAAGGCACTCAGGTTTGCAGAGTGACAACAACAGATTTGCTAGGAGGGCAGACAAAGACAACAACATGGCTACTGAAGGCCGTAAGTAAGCTGGAAGGAAAAACTCAGAGCTATGGAGCCAAGAAGATATAGATGAAGAGCTCCCTGATATAAAGAAAGAAATGGAAAAGCTTGAACTACGGATGCAGCAGAAAGCCAAGCTGAGATGGGTATATGAATGGCCCATGAGGAAGGCAAAAGAAAAATGGCCAATCAAGGAATTGATGTCTAGAAGACAACGTAGGTTGCTAAGAGGATGGTTGAGGCATACTGAAAACCTCGACGGATATGAGGAGATGGTTTAGGTATGTGAACTAGAGATTGGGAGAATTATCGGTGAAGAGAATAAAATGGGATCTGCGGAGGATCTCAAGAACTGCCCTGAGGGTAGGGGGGAAAGTCTAGTTTTCCAGGAGGGAAAAGAGTTGAGATCATTGCGAGATCTCACAGACTGTCAGGAGGACAGCCAAGGAAATTCACATTTCCAGTTGGGAAATGATATGAGGTCGTTGCGGGATCTCGAAGACTACCAGGAGGGTAGTAGAAACATCCCATATTCCCATATGGGCAGGGATGAGCAGATGAGGCTGTCTGAGGGTCTCATGAACTCAGAAGTGAGTCGGAATCAGCCTAAGGAGTTGACAGAGCAGGAGAGCTCAAAGGTGGATTTGGATCAGCAAGCGTAGCTGACAGAGGATGAAGATTCATGTGGTTTTCCAAGCCATGTGAATGAAGATGATGACAAGTTAAAAACTTTCACCATCCAAGAGGTTGATCTGAGGAGCCTTATAATGATTGGGGGAATCGAGATATTCCTACCACTTTCCTAGGAGGAGGCAGAAATCTGTGTTGCGGATGCAGCAACAATAGAAGGACAGCTAGCGGAAACTGTCGTAGAAGTATTGGAGTAGATATCTGAAGCTGCCCAAGAAGGAGAGGAAATTAAGCATTCTGAGGAGTGTCTCAATGCTTTCAGCCAGGAAGCTGAGGAAGCTGTAGCACTGAAGCTGACAGCAGAAGAAGTAGGAGAGGAAAATGATCATTCTGAGGAATGGCTCAATATTTTCAGCCAAGAGACTGAAAAGACTGCAACCAGGGAGTTTGCAAAAGAAGAATAAGAAGAGGCCGACAATTTTTGCTTTGTTGATCTGTATGAGCAGATTGAAGCCTTGGAGAGAAGGTTGAAAGTGCAGGGCATTCACATCCAACAGGTAAAGTTGGAAACTAATGAAGAAGGTGTGGGAGATCATAGTGATCTGCCCATGTGCCGAAAATTTTTGCAGCTGAGGAGACTACATGAACAAAGCCAGCCACTGGAGCAGCTGGACCGAGTGATAGAAGACATCAGAAGGATGATGGTAGATTTAGCAGGAACTGCCTGGAAGTAGAAGTTGGGCAGAAGAGAAGCAGCAGCAACAACACAGCAGCAACAACAACAACAAATAGATGGAGCAGATGAACAGCTCCAAAGGTTTATTTGGGATCCAGGAGGATTTCCACAACTAAGATGGGAAGCTCATGAGAAGGAGCTTATGATTTTGTAGCTGAGGAGTATGATGTAGGAGCATCTCTCCAAGTCAGCAGCCAACCAGCCAACCATGTCAGCATGTGCATTCAAAGCTGAAGAGAGGTGCAGCCCTCATTTTCAATTTTGAATTTGAATGTAATTAATGTTGTAGGTTGTTGAGCCATAGAGCCATGCCTTTGTGCAGGAATTAGGTAGGTAGGCCTTAAATGTTTATAAGGCTGAGATCTAGATCTGATGCTGGACTAGACAGCCCATTCAATGTAATTGAATAGGGTAGGTAGATTGGAGGGAAGATCTCTAAGAGCCCCCTCAGGTAAAAGAGATTTTTAGTATCTCATTTCAAAAGAGTGAGCCGAGGGGATAGGAGAGTAAGTTGAGTAAGAGAAGAGAAGGAGACGAGACCTTATTACAGGCCATGCTCAGAAACACCTTGTAAATATAGGCGGTTTCCATATTAATACAAATAGCAGTTTTTCCTGCATGTATTCTGTGTTGAATGAATGTATGTGATTTTTATTTTATGCTATAGATGTATGTTGTAGGTTTTCATTTGCAGGAGTTATTGATTTCAGGCTTGAGAGGTCTTTGAGGCTTCATACCAGGAGGGTGTGACAGAACACTGCGGGTTCTGATAGCCATACATAGGGGTTGCATATTTGAACTCTGCGGATTCAGACAAAGACGTGCCAGGTGGGCACATAGTTGAAATCATCAACTCAGGGAGAAGACCTATGAGATTTTTGAATACCTCAGGAGGCAAGGCTATGGGAGAAGAACATAGTTTCAGACAGATTCACTGAGGATTCCATGAAGCTCTTCCTAGTGGGAATTGAGCATATGCACAGCGGTGCATTCAAAGGAACACTACTGTGAGTTTAGAAAGAAGATCCAGAGTCACTGAGGATTCTAAAGAGCTCTTCCAAGTAGGCATTGAGAAGGTGCAAGGAGTGCACAGAGGACAGAACGGTTGGATGTTATGTGAAAATATACTCTGCCAGGTGGGCATTGAGTAGGTGTGCAGACAGGTATAGGGAGAAGAGAACTCTTTTGAGTTCTGGAATTTCAAGAAGAATCCACTAAGGGATATTCACAGGGTTATTGAACACCATAAGGCTCAGCAAGAAGTTGCTTGAGGCATAGGATAGCCAGGAGGGCATCCAGATATCCTCCATCAATAAGAGAAGGAAGAAGGATAAAATCCCTTAGGGGTCTAAGTACCTGGAGAAGCTCAGAAGGGGTAGCACGTTGCGTACAAGGACTCTGCAAGGAGTCCAGAAGTCAAAGAATCCTTTGAGGATTCAGGAGTAAAAGCTCAAGAGGAACAGCGTCATGGAGAACACAGGCGAGGCTTAAAGTCGAGAGCTCACAGGAGGAACAGACAAAGGTCGAGGCCTTTGAGTTTTGGAAAATTCTCCCAAGGCTGGGAAGAAAGTGCGCAAGCTCGGGAGGGAGCACAGCAGCCGTTAGATCGGCTGGAGAAGGAGATCTGGATCGTTGGTTTTCATGTCCAAGAGAGAGTAGGAGGAGTGCACAAGAAGGAAAGATCTGAATCGTCAGATCTGATCAAAATACCCATCAGCCGTTGGATCGGCCGAAATTTGCACAAGGTTTAAACTTCGTAAACAGGAGAGTGAAGGTCCCAAAAGGATTGACTTATCGGGATATTGGCATTCTCGAGGTCGAGAAGGTTGGGACATTTCAAGTTCCAAAATAGCGAGAGGGAATCTGAGCCGTCTGTTTGAGGGAGGACGCGTGTCGAGTGATCATCCATTTCAGAGATCCAGGCATTGGCTCACAGAGGAGAGTCTCGAAGGAATCGGGATATCGAGACTTCGTCGATTGGGATATCGGGAGTCTCGAGGACAAGAGATCGGATAAATCCATAGTGAAAACCTCGATTTTGATCTGGACCGTCCATCTCAAGGAGACACGTGGAGAAGATCGGAAACCCATCGGTATTTCAGCTACCGGGGTTTTGTGTTGACAGAGAAATTGTATCATCGAGGAATCGCAAGTCATGAAATCCCGAGACTGAATCAAAACCGTCCATTTGTTGAGACAGGTGGCGATAATCAAGAGCCCATCGGCATTTCGCATGTCGAAATATCGGGATTCAGGAGGATGAGAGGACATCGGCATTTGACTTCACGAAACCAAGAAATGACGAAGACCATCCATCTCTAGAGGACGCGTGGTGACAATCGAGGCTATCGGGGAAAATCCCGACAGGAAAGTCCAATCGGCATATCGGGATTTGGCATTTCACGAATCCTAAAGACGAGATGCCTGATACATTTGGAGTCGCGAAATCGTGAGAGGCGATCAGGACCGTCCATCTTGAGGGGACGTGTGGAAGCGATCGAAGCCTTCGGGAAAGGTCCCGATAGGAGAGTCACATCAGGAAATCGGGATTCGAAGAATCGGGAATCCAGATGACAAGAGGTTTATGCATTTCGGCATTGTGATGTTCAAAACCCCGATGAGAGATAAGACTGCGGTCATGGGGATAGCGGTCACGTGGGCCAGGAGTTTAGCCAGGAGGGCTAACATATAAAGGCACGTATCGGAGAATTGGCTCATCGTAGATCGGCGATTCAAGAGGACAGGGAACTCTTGACATCGGGGATCACGAAAACCCAAAACCTGAAATTATCAATCGAGGAAAAGTCATACGCATGTGCAGAGGTCGTGACAGGGAAATAAGGACCTGTGGATCGAGAATTTGAGATTCCAGTGGGAATCAAAAGAGTCACTTTGGCTCAAGGGAATTAAACAGAACGATCCTTTTGACCAGGAGGTTGCGCGTAGGGACCCTGTGGGGTATGATGGACTGCGTACCATCAAGTGGTATCAGAGCCCAGATTCTGTTTGTATATTGTAGACAGAGGAGGTAAAGGAAGAAGACAGAGTACTGAAACTCTATAAGGATTTTTTTTGCAAGTAGGCAATAGTCCATAGACAGTCAGGAGGACTGTAGGAGAGGCTGAGGCACTCAGGTTTGCAGAGTGACAACAACAGATTTTCCAGGAGGGAAAACAAAGATAGCAACATGGCTACTGAACGCCGTAAGTATGTTGGAAGGAAAAACTCAGAGCTATGGAGCCAAGAAGATATAAATGAAGAGCTCGTTGATATAAAGAAAGAAATGGAAAAGCTTGAACTGCGGATGTAGCAGAAAGCCAAGCTGAGATGGGTATATGAATGGCCCATGAGGAAGGAAAATGAAAAATGGCCAGTCAAGGAGTTGATGGCTAGAAGACAGCATAGGTTGTTAAGAGGATGGTTGAGGCATACTGAAAACCTCGATAGATCTAAGGAGATGGTTCAGGTATGTGAACCAGAGATTGGGAGAATTCTCGGTGAAGATAATAAAATGGGATCTGTGGAGGATCTCAAGAACTGCCCTGAGGGCAGGGGGAAAGTCTAGTTTTCTAGGAGGGCAAAGAGTTGAGATCACTGCGAGATATCACGGACTGTTAGGAGGACATCCAAGGAAATTCACATTTCCAGCTGGGCAATGATATGAGGTCATTGTGGGATCTCGAAGACTGACGGGAGGGTAGTAGAAACATCCCATATTGCCAGATGGGAAGGGATGAGCAGATGAGGCTATCTGAGGGTCTCATGAACTCAAAAGAGAGTTGGAATCAGCCTGAGGAGCTGACACAGCAGGAGATCTCAAAGGTGGATTTGGATCAGCAAGCTCAGCTGACAGAGGATGAAGATTCATGTGGTTTTCCAAGCCATGTGAATGAAGATGATGACAAGTTAAAAACTTTCACCGTCCGAGAGGTTGATCTGAGGAGCCTTATAATGATTGGGGGAATCGAGATATTCCTACCACCCGCCCAGGAGGAGGTAGAAATCTGTGTTGCGGATGTAGCAACAACAAAAGGATAGCTAGCAGAAACTGTCGCAGAAGGATTGGAGAAGATATCTGAAGTTTCCCAAGCAGGAGAGGAAATTGAGCATTCTGAGGAGTGTCTTGATTCTTTCAGCCAAGAAGCTGAGGAAGCTGTAGCACTGAAGCTGACAGCAGAAGAAGCAGGAGAGGAAAATGAGCATTTTGAGGAATGGCTCAATATTTTCAGCCAGGAGACTGAAAAGACTGGAACCAGGGAGTTTGCAGAAGAAGAAGAAGAAGACGCAGACAACTTTTGCTTTGCTAATCTGTATGAGCAGATTGAATCCCTGGAGGGAAGGGTGAAATTGTAGGGCATGCACATCCAACATGTAAAGTTGGAAACTGATGAAGAAGGTGTGGGAGATCACAGTAATCTACCCATGTGACGAAAATTTTTGCATCTGAGGAGACTGCATGAATAGAGCCAGCCACTAGAGTAGCTGGACCGAGTGATAGAATACATCAGAAGGCTGATGATATATTCAGTAGGAACTGCCAGCAAGGAGAAGCTGGGCAGAAGAGAAGCAGCAGCAGCAGCAAATAGATGGAGCAGATGAACAACTCCAAGGGTTTATTTGGGATCCAGGAGGATTTCCATAGCTAAGATGGGAAGCTCATGAGCAAGAGCTCATGATTTTGTAGATGAGGAGTATGATGCAGGAGCATCTCTCCAATTCAGCATCCAACCAGCGAGCCATGTCAGTGCGTGCATTCAAAGATGAAGAGAGGCGCAACCCTCATTTTCAATTTTGAATTTGAATGTAATTAATGTTGTAGGTTGTTGAGCCATAGAGTTGTGCATTTATGCAGACATTAGGTAGGTAGGCCTTAAATGTTTGTAACTTAATTGTAAGGCTAAGATCTAGATCAGATGCTAAACTAGACAACCCATTCAATGTAATTGAACAGGGTAGGTAGATTGGAGGGAAGAGCTCTAAGAGCCCCCTCAGGTAAAAGAGATTTTGAGTATCTCATTTCAAAAGAGTGAGCAGAGGGGATAGGAGAGTAAGTTGAGTAAGAGAATAGAAGGAGACGAGACCTTATTATAGGCCATGCTCAGGAACACCTTGTAAATACAAGTGTTTTCCATATTAATACAAATAGCAGTTTTTCCTGCATGTATTCTGTGTTGAATGAATGTATGTGAGTGTTATTTTATGTTGTAGATGTATGTTGTAGGTTTGCATTTGCAGGAGTTCTTGATTTCATGCTTGAGATGTCTTTGAGGCTTCATACCAGGATGGTGTGATAGAACACTACGGGTTATGATAGCCATGCATAGAGGTTGCATATATGAACTCTGCAGATTTAGACAAAGACGTGCCAGGTGGGCACACAGTTGAAATCATCAACTCGGGGAGAAGACCTATGAGTTTATTGAATACCTCAGGAGGCAAGGTTGTGGGAGAAGAACACAGTTGTAGACAAAATCACTGAGGATTTTGTGAAGCTCTGCCTAGTGGGCGTTGAGCATATGCACAACGGTGCATTCGGAGGAACTCTGGTGTGAGCTCAGAAAGAAGAACCAAAGTCACTGAGGATTCTAAAGAGCTCTTCCAAGTGGGAATTGAGAAGGTGCAAGGAGTGCATAGAGGACAGAACTGTTGGACGTTCTGTGAAAAGATACTATGTCAGGTGGGCATTGAGTAGGTGTGCAGACAGGCACAGGGAGAAGATAACTCTTTTGAGTTCTGGAGTTTGAAGAAGAATCCACTGAGGGATATTCACAGGGTTACTGAACACCATAAGGCTCAGCAAGAATCTTCTTGAGGTAGAGGATAGCCAATAGGGCATCCAAATATCCTCCATCTGTAAGAGAAGGAAGAAGGATAAAATCCCTTAGGGGTCTGAGTACCTGGAGAAGCTCAGAAGGGATAGCACGTTGCGTGCAAGGACTCTGCAAGAAGTGCAGAAGTCAAAGAATCCTTTGAGGATTCGGGAGTAAAATCTCATGAGGAACAACGTCATGGAGAACATAGGCGAGGCTTAAAGTCGAGAGCTCGCAGGAGGAATAGACAAAGGTCAAGGCCTTTGAGTTTTGAAAAATTCTCCCAAGGCTGGGAAGAAAGTGTGCAAGCTCGAGAGGGAGGATAGCAGCCGTCAGATCGGCTGGAGAAGGAGATCTAGATCATTGGTTTTCACATCCAAGAGAGAGTAGGAGGAGTGCACAAGAAGGACGGATTTGAATCGTCAGATCTGATCAAAATACCCGTCAGTTGTTGGATCGGTCGGAAGTTGCATGAGGTTTAAACTTCATGAATAGGAGAGTGAAGGTCCCGAAAGGATTGACTTATCGGGATATCGACATTCTTGAGGTCGAGAAGGTCGAGACATTTCATGTTCTGAAATAACGAGAGGGAATCTGAGTCATCCGTCTGAGGGAGGACGCGTGTCGAGTGATCATCCATTTTGGAGATCCGGGCATTGGCTCGCAGAGGAGAGTCTCAAAGAATCGGGATATAGGGACTTCATCAATCAGTATATTGGGAGTCTCGAGGACAAGAGATCGGGTAAATCCATAGTGAAAACCCCAATTTTGATCTGGACCGTCCATCTCGAGGAGACACGTGGCAGAGATTGGAAACCCGTCGGTATTTCGGCTACTGGGGTTTTGTGTTGACAGAGAAATTGTATCATCGAGGAATCGCAAGTCGCAAAATCTCGAGACTGAATCAGAACCGTCCATTTGTTGAGACAGGTGGCGATAATCAAGAGCCCGTCGGCATTTCACATGTCAGAATATCGGGATTCAGGAGGACGATAGGACATCGGCATTTGACTTCGCAAAACCGCGAAATGACGAAGACCGTCCATCTCTAGAGGATGCGTGGCGACAATTGAGGCTATCGGAGAAAATCTCGACAGGAAAGTCCAATCGACATATCAGGGTTCGGCGTTTCATGAATCCTAAAGACGAGACGCCCGGGACATTTGGATTCGCGAAATCGCGAGAGGTGATCAGGACCGTCCACCTTGAGGGGACGCATGGCAGCGATCGAAGCCTTTGGGAAAGGTCCCTATAGGAGAGTCACATCGGGAAATCGAGATTTGGAGAATCGGGAATCTGGATGACAAGTGTTTTATGCATTTTGGCATTGTGATGTTCGAAACCCCGACGAGAGATAAGACTGCGGTCATGGGGATAGCGGTCACGTGAGCTAGGAGTTTAGCCAGGAGGGATAACAATTAAAGGCATGTATCGGCGAATTGGCTCATCAGAGATTGAGGATTCAAGAGGACAGGTAACTCTTGACATTGGGGATCACGAAACCCCGAAACCTGAAATTATCAATCGAGGAAAAGTCATAGGCACGTGCAGAGGCCATGACAGGGAAATAAGGACCTGTGGATCGGGAATTTGAGATTCCAGTGGGAATCGAAAGAGCCGCTTTAGCTCAAGGGAATTATACAGAACGATCCTTTTGACCGGGAGTTCGGGCACAGGGACCCTGCGGGGTATGTTGGACTGCGTACCATCATCTACAATAATACCATGTTATCATAAAAAAGAATTAGGCTTGTGATAAATTAAGGAATGAATAAAAACTGAACTATCTCAGCATAAACTCAAAGAGCAAACCTTAGTATGCTTCTCCTTCTATCGTCCCCTTGTTCCTTCCTTTCCTTTTGTCTTTAAACAAATTAGAATTGGTTGAAGTAGTTTAACCAACTCATTAGTTAAGTTAATTAAAATAATCAACCAACTTTTAGTTAGGGGGAAAAGTAATAATCATAATAAGGGTAATAAATAAATAATATCTAGTAGGTGGGACCCCTCGTGATTCCCTTTAGCTCCTAAACTAGTTAATTAAACAAAACACACCTCCTTGTGACTCCCATCATCATATTAACATTTGACAATTTATCTCAAAATATTTTAAATTATCTTCAAAAAATATATTACTCATATATCCAAAGAAAACATGTTGTCCAAAATTTTGAAGTCAACTGTCATCAAGCATAAATAACATAAAAACTCAAAAACCATATTTCCCACTCTTAGATGCAATATTTCCTTGATTGTTGTTGTCACCCTTCGATTTTTCTGAATTCGCCTTTGGCTATGTTGAGCCTTTAGGCCTAATCTCATTGATCACATGAGAAAAATCACCCCTCAAATGCATCCGGGAAGACATGGATTTGTCAAAGCCATTGGAGGGTGAGGAAGGGGCAGCAGTGGCTTTTCCTTTGTCTAGGGCATGATGGGCCTCGTATTTCAACCTTTTTCTAGCATGAGAGGACTGAACTAGTGAGTGAGCAGGTGCAGCTTGGACAATCGGGTTAATGGGAAGGAGAGCAGGTAAGGACAAATTGGGCCAACCACGATGTTGGGAGACTATCAGGTGGACAATCTCTTGCCACCCATCATTTTCGGGAACCTCGAGTTGCAATGAGACATGAGGGGGCAAGGGAATACCAAGGGTTTCTGGAGCTTGGAAAGGAGGCCTTTCAGGCCTAGGTTGGATCACTCCTTGCCAAATCCAATTGAAACATTTCGCCTGAAACAACTGTCCTAACTCTTGTGAGTCAACATTAAAGTGTATGGAGAACCTTGGCCTTCTTGGGCCTCTATTCTAATTACCTCTCCCTTGGTTGCCTCTGTCATGGCTACCTCGGCTGAAAAAACTCATTCCTGCATGCATGATTGATTAGCAAATAGTCCTTTTAACAACCATACATGATAACTCTTTAAAAATATGAAATATAATTTGGCTCAGCAACATATCAGGTTCATGCAATCCAATCCATACAAGTTGTTTAATTGTTTTTCAATGAGCAGGGGGTGAACAAAAGGTCCTGGGATATGCGAGGGGCTTGTATTTAACGAAAAATGATAAAATGACGGGAAACAAAACATGGTTAATGCTCAAAGACCACAACAATCAATTGTTATGCAACCAAAGAAAACATCATTGTAGTCCAATCAAGAAAATGGGACTCTAAACTACTTCAATACAAAATTCTTCTTGACTGTAATTAAATTTTAGAACAGGGAGTGAAAAATGAATGTGGGAAGGTGAGGGGGTTGTAATTAGCAGAAAGTGAAATAATGGTAGGGAAAGAGAGCAATTATTGTTCATAAAATGAATTAAGTTATCCATAAACCATTCTATAAAAGGAAACACACCAATCAAATGACCACTGAGACCCAAACAATTACTGTGCATAGTTCAAGCAATCATGTGCATTAACTTGCTCCCTGCTTGTAATCAAATATCAAACACAATGTCATCAAACAAGACAGTATGTAGTCCAAAACCGCTTGTAGGGGAGCTATGTTCATCTCACTTATCCATTTAATATTTTAAAACACTTCCCACATGAATAAACAATAAACCATTATGTTCAACATCAAAATCAACCACTGCCCACGAATTAATTCAACCCACATGAATAAACAATAAACCATTATGTTCAACATCAAAATAAACCACTGCCCATGAATTAATTCAATCATCAAATACAAATACCAAGGTTGTGCTCGATTATGTGTTTTAATTCATTTAATAATTGAATTTCAATGAGGTTATACTGTCATAGATCATGTGTCTGTTTATGCTATGAAACATCATATTCATCAACGGACAACCACATACAACTATCGATATTTTAAATGAAAGACCTTGACTTGCGATTAAAACTCACAGACAATCATTACCATTCAACACATACTATGTTTTGGAATACACAAACTTCCGACAAAACGCAAGAGTATTTCCATGACTTTACAGGTTTGATCACTCTAAATCTAAATATCCATAGTGTTGGGCTATTAATCCAATATAGCAAGGTAGCAACAACATGCATGATATCATAACACAAGTCGATCAAATTGCAACAAAGCCATGTTGAAAAACCCATGACCTTCCCTAATTGCACAATCAAATAATATCGATAACAAGTACAGTGGATAACCATGCCATAATTACCATGATGCAACATTTCCATTTGACAATTTTAAAAACACACAATCACAGTAATCATTGACTCATGGTGTAGGAATGCCACACATACTGATGCATCATGTGTGAAACAACATTAACCAATTGTAAAATAGTGTTGAGTTAACATTCCGATAACTTCAATGCAAAAGACAGTGATTGTATATCAATTCCATTCTTCAATCAACCAATTGCAATTCCGAATTTATCAAAATTGTAGTGACTAAGTAAAACATTGTAAGGATAATCAACAAAGATGAGTTAACAATAGAACATTATCAACAACGCATCACCAATTCATAACCATCTACCATGTATTCAACATGACATAATGGGTTTCCTTTATCAAAACTGAGCTTGGATTTATCAAGGATTGGCCCTATGGACCAACACAGGGAGACATGGAGGCGCCCCCCAACATCAGGTGAGAACCTCTGAGGCCAATGGTGCATGCACATGCTATACCACAAATGTCTTCACAGACAGGGTGACAATCTTGTGATAGAGGAGTTTATAAACATAGGATCAAGGCTCCATTTGGCCTTGTAACGATACTTAGCACACGCAGGGTATAAACCTCGTGGCTCTCTCAGTCAACCAACTAACAACGTTGAGGTGAGACGAAGCTGAGAAGAATCCATATGACCAAATGCACGACCAATGGTAGCATGAAATAAGCCAATACCCAAGTGAATAAAGCGTAGTGACACAGGGCATTTTAAACCCATTAAACCCCATAAAATCCAAGACTTGGTATGGTGCGACAATAAGTGAAGGAAGTCATCCAGTCTAGACCAAATGAAACCCTCCACTAAACCAGAAAGGATGACAGAGAGCCTTCATGGCTGCTAATACTTAGAACGACCCAATACACTGTAACTTCAGACATTATCACAGAGAAAGCCACCAACGATTCATTCCAGAAAAATCACAATCTTACATAGTTTCCATACTTAAGGAAAAACACAAACCCTTACATCTGAGCCAATATCCATTTCATTACCAGAGCAGACTCATGGATGGGAAAAAAGACATATATGTAATCAAAACACCTTAAAACACAAGTTGGCCAAGTGGTTCTCCCTCTGCTTGAAAGTCAGAGCATAACCACAACAACACATTTGAACAATAGCCTGATTAGGGTGGCAGACAGTGGAAGGAGTAAGGATGACATGTAGTAAATGCATGTCACCTCCATCCCCATTCCATTAATGCATTAGTACATGCCAGTAAGCTTCCCATTAACTCAATTAATTAAACCATGTATCGAAACCATCACCCACTAAAACCAATGGCACGACCCATATCAAAC
>SNQJ01S0068195.1:0-15364 GCA_010110895.2 Picea sitchensis | reverse complement strand
TGAGTATCTCATTTCAAAAGAGTGAGCAAAGGGGATAGGAGAGTAAGTTGAGTAAGAGAAGAGAAGGATCTGAGACCTTATTACAGGCCGTGCTCAGGAACACCTTGTAAATACAAGCGTTTTCCATATTAATACAAATAGCATTGTTTCTTGCATGTATTATGTGTTGAATGAATGTCTGTGAGTGTTCTTTTATGCTGTAGATGTATGCAGTAGGTTTGCATTTGCAGGAGTTCTTGATTTCAGGCTTGAGAGGTCTTTGAGGCTTCATACCAGGAGGGTGTGACAGAACACTGCAGGTTCTGATAGCCATGCATAGAGGTTGCATATCTGAACTCTGCGGATTCAGACAAAGACGTGTCAGGTGGGCACACAGTTGAAATCATCAACTCAGGGAGAAGACCTATGAGGTTGTTGAATACCTCAAGAGGCAAGGCTGTGGAGGAAGAACACAGTTGCAGACAGAATCACTGAGGATTTTGTGAAGCTCTTCCTAGTGGGCATTGAGAATATGCACAACGGTGCATTCGGAGGAACTTTGTTGTGAGTTCAGAAAGAAGAACCAGAGTCACTGAGGATTCTGAAGAGCTCTGCCAAGTGGGCATTGAGAAGGTGCATAGAGGACAAAACTGCTAGACGTTCTGTGAAAAGATACTCTGCCAGGTGGGCATTGAGTAGGTGTGCAGATAGGCATAGGGAGAAGAGAACTCTTTTGAGATCTAGAGTTTGAAGAAGAATCCACTGAGGTATCTTCACAGGGTTACTGAACACCATAAGGCTCAGCAAGAAGTTTCTTGAGGCAGAGGATAGCCAGGAGGGAATACAGATATCCTCCATCCATAAGAGAAGGAATAAGGATAAAATCCCTTAGGGGTCTAAGTACCTGGAGAAGCTCAGAAGGGATAGCACGTTGTGTGCAAGGACTCTGCAAGGAGTGCAAAAGTCAAAGAATCCTTTGAGGATTCGGGAGTAAAAGCTCAGGAGGAACAGTGTCGTGGAGAACGCAGGTGAGGCTTAAAGTCGAGAGCTCACAGGAGGAATAGACAAAGGTCGAGGCCTTTGAGTTTTGGAAAATTCTCCCAAGGCTGGGAAGAAAGTGCGCAAGCTCGGGAGGGAAGACAACAGCTGTCATATCGGCTGGAGAAGGAGATCTGGACCGTTGGTTTGCACATCCAAGAGAGAGTAGGACGAGTTCACAAGAAGGACGGATCTGAATCATCAGATCTGATCAAAATACTCGTCAGTCGTTGGATCGGCCAGAAGTTGCACAAGGTTTAAACTTCGTGAACAAGAGAGTGAAGGTCCCGAAAGGATTGACTTATCGGGATATCGACATTCTCGAGGTCGAGAAGGTCAAGACATTTCAAGTTCTGAAATAGCGAGAGGGAATCTAAGTCGTCTGTTTGAGGGAGGACGCGTGTCGAGTGATCATCCATTTTGGAGATCCTGGCATTGGCTCGCAGAGGAGAGTCTCGAAGGAATTGGGATATCGGTACTTTGTCGATCGGGATATCGGGAGTCTCGAGGAAAAGATATCGGGTAAATCCATAGTGAAAACCTCGATTTTGATCTGGACCGTCCATCTCGAGGAGACACGTGGTGGATATCGGAAACCCGTCGGTATTTCGGCTACCGGGGTTTTGTGTTGACAGAGAAATTGTATCATCGAGGAATCGCAAGTCATGAAATCCCGAGACCGAATCAGAACTGTCCATTTGTTGAGATAGGTGGAAATAATCAAGAGCTCGTCGGCATTTTTCATGTCAGAATATCGATATTCAGGAGGACGAGAGGACATCGGCATTTGACTTCGCAAAACCGCAAAATGATGAAGACCGTCCATCTCTAGAGGACGCGTGGAGACAATCGAGGCTATCGGAGAAAATCCTGACAGGAAAGTCCAATCGGCATATCAGGCTTCGGCATTTCACGAATCCTGAATATGAGACGCCCGGGACATTTGGAGTCATGAAATCGCGAGAGGCGATCGGGATCGTCCATCTTAGGGGACGCGTGGCAGCGATCGAAGCCTTCGGAAAAGGTCCCGATAGGAGAGTCACATCAGGAAATCGGGATTCGTCGAATCGGGAATCCGGATGACAAGAGGTTTATGCATTTCAACATTGTGATGTTCGAAACCCCGACGAGAGATAAGACTGCGGTCATGGGGATAGCGGTCACGTGGGCCAGGAGTTTAGCCAGGAGGGCTAACACGTAAAGGCGCGTATCGGAGAATTGGCTCATTGGAGATCGGGGATTCAAGAGGACAGGGAACTCTTGACATCGAGGATCACGAAACCCCGAAACCCGAAATTATAAATCGAGGAAAAGTCATAGGCGCGTGCAGAGGTCGTGACAGGGAAATAAGGACCTATGGATCGGGAATTTGAGATTCCAGTGGGAATCGAAAGAGTCACTTTGGCTCAAGGGAATTAAACAGAACGATCCTTTTGACCGGGAGGTCGGGCGTAGGGACCCTGCAGGGTATGCTAGACTGCATACCATCAAGTGGTATCAGAGCCCAGATTTTGTTTGTATATTGCAGACAGAGGAGGTAAAGGAAGAAGACAGAGTACTGAAACTCTGTAAGGATTTGTTTTGCAAGTAGGCAACAGTCCATAGATAGTCAGGAGGACTGTAGGAGAGGCTAAGGCACTCAGGTTTGCAGAGTGACAACAACAAATTTTCTAGGAGGGCAGACAAAGACAACAACATGGCTACTGAAGGCCATAAGTAAGCTGGAAGGAAAAACTCAGAGCTATGGAGCCAAGAAGATATAGATGAAGAGCTCCCTGATATAAAGAAAGAAATGTAAAAGCTTGAACTACGGATGCAGCAAAAAGCCAAGCTGAGATGGGTATATGAATGGCCCATGAGGAAGGCAAAAGCAAAATGGCCAATCAAGGAGTTGATGGCTAGAAGACAGCGTAGGTTGTTAAGAGGATGGTTGAGGCATACTGAAAACCTCGACAGATCTGAGGAGATGGTTTAGGTATGTGAACCAGAGATTGGGAGAATTCTCAGTGAAGAGAATAAAATGGGATCTGCGGAGGATCTCAAGAACTGCCCTGAGGGTAGGGGGGAAAGTCTAGTTTTCCAGGAGGGAAAAGAGTTGAGATCACTGCGAGATATCACAGACTGTCAGGAGGACATCCAAGGAAATTCACATTGCCAGCTGGGAAATGATATGAGGTCGCTGCGGGATCTCGAAGACTACCAGGAGGGTAGTAGAAACATCCCATATTGCCAGATGGGTAGGGATGAGCAGATGAGGCTGTTTGAGGGTCTCATGAACTCAGAAGTGAGTCGAAATCAGCCTGAGGAGTTGACAGAGAAGGAGAGCTCAAAGGTGGATTTGGATCAGCAAGCATAGCTGACAGAGGATGAAGATTCATGTGGTTTTCCAAGCCATGTGAATGAAGATGATGACAAGTTAAAAACTTTCACCATCCGAGAGGCTGATCTGAGGAGCCTTATAATGATTGGGGGAATCGAGATATTCCTACCACTTTCCCAGGAAGAGGCATAAATCTGTGTTGCGGATGCAGCAACAATATAAGGACAGCTAGTGGAAACTGTCGTAGAAGTATTGGAGTAGATATCTGAAGCTTCCCAAGAAGGAGAGGAAATTGAGCATTCTGAGGAGTGTCTCAATGCTTTCAGCTAGGAAGCTGAGGAAGCTGTAGCACTGAAGCTGACAGCAGAAAAAGCAGGAGAGGAAAATGAGCATTCTGAGGAATGGCTCAATATTTTCAACCAGGAGACTGAAAAGACTGCAACCAGGGAGTTTGCAAAAGAAGAAGAAGAAGAGGCAGACAATTTTTGCTTTGTTGATCTTTATGAGAAGATTGAAGCCTTGGAGAGAAGGGTGAAAGTGCAGGGTATTCACATCCAACAGGTAACGTTGGAAACTAATGAAGAAGGTGTGGGAGATCACAGTGATCTGCCCATGTGCCGAAAATTTTTGCAGCTGAGGAGACTGCATGAACAGAGACAGCCACTGGAGCAACTGGACCAAGTGATAGAAGACATCAGAATCCTGATGGTAGATTCAGCAGGAACTGGATGGAAGGATAAGTTGGGCAGAAGAGAAGCAGCAGCAGCAGCGTAGCAGCAGCAACAACAACAAATAGATGGAGCAGATGAACAACTCCAGAGGTTTATTTGGGATCCAGGAGGATTTCCACAGCTGAGATGGGAAGCTCATGAGAAGGAGCTTATGATTTTACAGCTGAGGAGTATGATGTAGGAGGATCTCTCCAAGTCAGCAGCCAACCAGCCAGCCATGTCAGCACGTGCATTCAAAGCTGAAGAGAGGTGTATCCCTCATTTTAAATTTTGAATTTGAATGTAATTAATGTTGTAGGTTGTTGATCCATAGAGCCATGCCTTTGTGCAGGCATTAGGTAGGTAGGCATTAAATGTTTGTAAGGCTGAGATCTAGATCTGATGCTAGACTATACAACCCATTCAATGTAATTGAATAGGGTAGGTAGATTGGAGGGAAGAGCTCTAAGAGCCCCCTCAGGTAAAAGATATTTTGAGTATCTCATTTCAAAAGAGTGAGAAGAGGGGATAGGAGAGTAAGTTGAGTAAGAGACGAGAAGGATCCAAGACCTTATTACAGGCCATGCTCACAAACACCTTGTAAATATAGGCGTTTTCCATATTAATACAAATAGCAGTTTTTCCTGCATGTATTCTGTGTTGAATGAATGTATGTGATTTTTATTTTATGCTATAGATGTATGTTGTAGGTTTTCATTTGCAGGAGTTCTTGATTTCAGGCTTGAGAGGTCTTTGAGGCTTCATACCAGGAGGGTGTGACAGAAAACTGCGGGTTCTGATAGCCATACATAGGGGTTTCATATTTGAACTCTGTGGATTCAGAAAAAGACGTGCCAGGTGGGCACATAGTTGAAATCATCAACTCAGGGAGAAGACCTATTTGAGTTTGTTGAATACCTCAGGAGGCAAGGCTATGGGAGAAGAACATAGTTTCAGAAAGATTCACTGAGGATTCCATGAAGCTCTTCCTAGTGGGCATTGAGCATATGCACAGCGGTGCATTCAGAGGAACTCTGCTGTGTGTTTAGAAAGAAGAACCAGAGTCACTGAAGATTCTAAAGAGCTCTTCCAAGTAGGCATTGAGAAGGTGCAAGGAGTGCACATAGGACAAAACGGTTGGATGTTATGTGAAAAGATACTCTGCCAGGTGGGCATTGAGTAGGTGTGAAGACAGGCACAGGGAGAAGAGAACTCTTTTGAGTTCTGGAATTTGAAGAAGAATCCACTAAGGGATATTCACAGGGTTATTGAACACCATAAGGCTCAGTAAGAAGCTTCTTGAGGCAAAGGATAGCCAGGAGGGCATCCAGATATCCTCCATCAATAAGAGAAGGAAGAAGGATAAAATCAATTAGGGGTCTAAGTACCTGGAGAAGCTCAGAAGGGGTAGCACGTTGCGTGCAAGGACTCTGCAAGGAGTCCAGAAGTCAAAGAATCCTTTAAGGATTTAGGAGTAAAAGCTCAAGAGGAACAACGTCATGGAGAACACAGGCGAGGCTTAAAGTCGAGAGCTCACAGGAGGAACAGACAAAGGTCGAGGCCTTTGAGTTTTGGAAAATTCTCCCAAGGCTGGGAAGAAAGTGTGCAAGCTCGGGAGGGAGCACAGTAGTCGTTAGATCGGCTGGAGAAGGAGATCTCGATCGTTGGTTTGCACGTCCAAGAGAGAGTAGGAGGAGTGCACAAGAAGGACAGATCTGAATCGTCAGATCTGATCAAAATACCCGCCAGCCGTTGGATCGGTTGGAAGTTGCACGAGGTTTAAACTTCGTAAACAGGAGAGTGAAGGTCCCGAAAGGATTGACTTATCGGGATATCGGCATTCTCGAGGTCGAGAAGGTCGGGACATTTCAAGTTCAGAAATAGTGAGAGGGAATCTGAGTCGTCCGTCGGAGGGAGGACGCGTGTCGAGTGATCATCCATTTCAGATATCCAGGCATTGGCTCACAGAGGAGAGTCTCGAAGGAATCGGGATATCGAGACTTCGTCGATCGGGATATCGGGAGTCTCGAGGACAAGAGATCGGGTAAATCCATAGTGAAAACCTCGATTTTGATCTGGACCGTCCATCTCAAGGAGACATGTGGCGGAGATCGGAAACCCATCGGTATTTCAGCTACCGGGGTTTTGTGTTGACAGAGAAATTGTATCATCGGGGAATTGCAAGTTGCGAAATCCTGAGACTGAATCAGAACCGTCCATTTGTTGAGATAGGTGGCGATAATCAAGAGTCCATCGGCATTTCGCATGTCGGAATATTGGGATTCAGGAGGATGAGAGGACATCGTCATTTGACTTCACGAAACCACGAAATGATGAAGACCGTCCATCTCTAGAGGACACATGGTGACAATCGAGGCTATTGGGGAAAATCCCGACAGGAAAGTCCAATCGGCATATCGGGGTTTTGCGTTTCACGAATCCTAAAGACGAGATGCCCGAGACATTTGGAGTCGCGAAATCGCAAGAGGCGATTAGGACCGTCCATCTTGAGGGGACGTGTGGCAGCGATCGAAGCCTTCGGGAAAGGTCTCGATAGGAGATTCACATCAGGAAATCAGGATTCGGAGAATCGGGAATCCAGATGACAAGAGGTTTATGCGTTTCGGCATTGTGATGTTCAAAACCCCAATGAGAGATAAGACTGCGGTCATGGGGATAGCGGTCACGTGGGCCAGGAGGGCTAACACATAAAGGCGCGTATCGGAGAATTGGCTCATCGTAGATCGGTGATTCAAGAGGACATGGAACTCTTGACATCGGGGATCACGAAACCCCAAAACCTGAAATTATCAATCGAGGAAAAGTCATAGGCGTGTGCAGAGGTCGTGACAGGGAAATAAGGACCTGTGGATCGGGAATTTGAGATTCCAGTGGGAATCAAAAGAGTCACTTTGGCTCAAGGGAATTAAACAGAATAATCCTTTTGACCAAGAGGTCGCGCGTAGGGACCCTATGGGGTATGCTGGACTGCGTACCATCAAGTGGTATCAGAGCCCGTATTCTATTTGTATATTGCAGACAGAGGAGGTAAAGGAAGAAGACAGAGTACTAAAACTCTGTAAGGATTTGTTTTGCAGGTAGGCAATAGTCCATAGACAGTCAGGAGGACTGTAGGAGAGGTTGAGGCACTCAGGTTTGCAGAGTGACAACAACAGATTTTCCAGGAGGGAAAACAAAGACAGCAACATGGCTACTAAAGGCCGTAAGTATGCTGGAAGGAAACACTCAGAGCTATGGAGCCAAGAAGATATAGATGAAGATCTCGCTAATATAAAGAAAGAAATGGAAAATCTTGAACTGCAGATGCAACAGAAAGCCAATCTGAGATGGGTATATGAATGGCCCATGAGAAAGGCAAAAGCAAAATGGCCAGTCAAGGAGTTGATGGCTAGAAGACAACATAGGCTGTTAAGAGGATGGTTGAGGCATACTGAAAACCTCAACGGATCTGAGGAGATGGTTCAGGCATGTGAACCAAAGATTGGGAGAATTCTCGGTGAAGAGAATAAAATGGGATCTGTGGAGGATCTCAAGAACTGCCCTGAGGGCAGGGGGGAAAGTCTAGTTTTCCAGGAGGGAAAAGAGTTGATATCACTGCGAGATCTCACGGACTGTTAGGAGGACATCCAAGGAAATTCACATTTCCAGCTGGGCAATGATATGAGGTCACTGTGGGATCTTGAAGACTGTCGGGAGGGTAGTAGAAACATCCCATATTTCCAGATGGGTAGGGATGAGGATATGAGGCTATCTGAGGGTCTCATGAACTCAAAAGAGAGTTGGAATCAGCCTGAGGAGCTGACACGGCAGGAGAGCTCAAAGGTGGATTTGGATCAGCAAGCTCAGCTGACAGAGGATGAAGATTCATGTGGTTTTCCAAGCCATGTGAATGAAGATGATGACAAGTTAAAAACTTTCACCGTCCGAGAGGCTGATCTAAGGAGCCTTATAATGATTGGGGGAATCGAGATATTCCTACCACCTGCCCAAGAGGAGGTAGAAATTTGTGTTGCGGATGTAGCAACAACAAAAGGACAGCTAGCAGAAACTGTCACAGAAGGATTGGAGCAGATATATGAAGTTGCCCAAGCAGGAGAGGAAATTGAGCATTCTGAGGAGTGTCTTGGTGCTTTCAGCCAAGAAGCTGAGGAAGCTGTAGCACTGAAGCTGACAGCAAAAGAAGAAGGAGAGGAAAATGAGCATTTTGAGGAATGACTCAATATTTTCAGCCAGGAGACTGAAAAGACTGCAACCAGGGAGTTTGCAGAAGAAGAAGAAGAACACGCAGACAACTTTTTCTTTGCTAATCTGTATGAACAGATTGAAGCCCTGGAGAGAAGGGTGAAATTGTAGTGCATGCACATCCAACATGTAAAGTTGGAAACTGATGAAGAAGGTGTGGGAGATCACAGTAATCTGCCCATGTGACGAAAATTTTTGCAGCTGAGGAGACTGCATGAATAGAGACAACCACTGGAGTAGCTGGACCGAGTGATAGAAGACATCAGAAGGCTGATGGTATATTCAGTAGGAACTTCTAGCAAGGAGAAGCTGGGCAGAAGAGAAGCAGCAGCAACAACAAATAGATGGAGCAGATGAACAACTCCAAGGGTTTATTTGGGATCCAGGAGGATTTCCATAGCTGAGATGGGAAGCTCATGAGCAGGAGCTCATGATTTTGTAGATGAGGAGTATGATGCAAGAGCATCTCTCCAAGTCAGCAGCCAACCAGCAAGCCATGTCAATGCGTGCATTCAAAGATGAAGAGAGGCGCAACCCTCATTTTCAATTTTGAATTTGAATGTAATTAATGTTGTAGGCTGTTGAGCCATAGAGCCATGCATTTGTGCATACATTAGGTAGGTAGGCCTTAAATGTTTGTAACTTAATTGTAAGGCTAAGATCTAGATCAGATGCTAAACTAGACAACCCATTCAATGTAATTCAAGAGGGTAGGTAGATTGGAGGGAAGAGCTCTAAGAGCCCCCTCAGGTAAAAGATATTTTGAGTATCTAATTTCAAAAGAGTGAGAAGAGGGGATAGGAGAGTAAGTTGAGTAAGAGAAGAGAAGTAGATGAGACCTTATTACAGGCCATGCTCAGGAACACCTTGTAAATATAGGTGTTTTCCATATTAATACAAATAGCAGTTTTTCCTGCATGTATTCTGTGTTGAATGAATGTCTGTGAGTGTTCTTTTATGTTGTAGATGTATGTTGTAGGTTTGCATTTGCAGGAGGTCTTGATTTCATGCTTGAGAGGTCTTTGAGGCTTCATACCATGAGGGTGTGACAGAACACTGCGGGTTATGATAGCCATGCATAGAGGTTGCATATCTGAACTCTGCGGATTCAGACAAAGACGTGCCAGGTGGGCACACAGTTGAAATCATCAACTCGGGGAGAAGACCTATGAGGTTATTGAATACCTCAGGAGGCAAGGCTGTGGGAGAAGAACACAGTTGTAGACAAAATCACTGAGGATTTTGTGAAGCTCTGCCTAGTGGGCGTTGAGCATATGCACAACGGTGCATTCGGAGGAACTCTGTTGTGAGTTCATAAAGAAGAACCAGAGTCACTGAGGATTCTAAAGAGCTCTTCCAAGTGGGCATTGAGAAGGTGCAAGGAGTGCACAGAGGACAAAACTGTTGGACGTTCTGTGAAAAGATACTCTGCCAGGTGGGCATTGAGTAGGTGTGCAAACAGGCACAGGGAGAAGATAACTCTTTTGAGTTCTGGAGTTTGAAGAAGAATCCACTGAGGGATATTCATAGGGTTACTGAACATCATAAGGCTCAGCAAGAATCTTCTTGAGGTAGAGGATAGCCAGGAGGGAATCCAAATATCCTCCATCTGTAAGAGAAGGAAGAAGGATAAAATCCCTTAGGGGTCTGAGTACCTGGAGAATCTCAGAAGGGATAGCACGTTGCGTGCAAGGAATCTGCAAGGAGTGCAGAAGTCAAAGAATCCTTTGAGGATTCGGGAGTAAAATCTCAGGAGGAACAAGGTCATGGAGAACATAGGCGAGGCTTAAAGTCGAGAGCTCGCAGGAGGAATAGACAAAGGTCAAGGCCTTTGAGTTTTGGAAAATTCTCCCAAGGCTGGGAAGAAAGTGTCCAAGCTCGAGAGGGAGCATAGCAGCCATTAGATCGGCTGGAGAAGGAGATCTGGATCGTTGGTTTTCACGTCCAAGAGAGAGTAGGAGGAGTGCACAAGAAGGACGGATCTGAATCATCAGATCTGATCAAAATACCCGTCAGCCGTTGGATCGGCCGAAAGTTGCATGAGGTTTAAACTTCGTGAACAGGAGAGTGAAGGTCCCGAAAGGATTGACTTATCGAGATATCGAAATTCTCGTGGTCGAGAAGGTCGGGACATTTCATGTTCCGAAATAACGAGAGGGAATCTGAGTCATCCGTCTGAGGGAGGACGCGTGTCGAGTGATCATCCATTTCGGAGATCCGGGCATTGGCTCACAGAGGAGAGTCTCGAAGAATTGGGATATAGGGACTTCATCAATCAGGATATCGGGAGTCTCGAGGACAAGAGATCGGGTAAATCGATAGTGAAAACCCCGATTTTGATCTGGACCGTCCATCTCGAGGAGACACGTGGCTTAGATTGGAAACCCATCGGTATTTCGGCTACTAGGGTTTTGTGTTGACAGAGAAATTGTATCATCGAGGAATCGCAAGTCGCAAAATCCTGAGATTGAATCAGAACCTTCCATTTGTTGAGACAGGTGGCGATAATCAAGAGCTCGTCGACATTTCGCATGTCAGAATATCGGGTTTGAGGAGGACGATAGGACATCGGAATTTGACTTCGCGAAACCGCGAAATGACAAAGACCGTCCATCTCTAGAGGATGCGTGGCGATAATCGAGGCTATCGGAGAAAATCTCAACAGGAAAGTCCAATCGACATATCAGGGTTCGGCGTTTCACAAATCCTAAAGACGAGACGCCCGGGACATTTGGATTCGCGAAATCGCGAGAGGTGATCAGGACCGTCCATCTTGAGGGGACGCGTGGAAGCGATCAAATCCTTCGGGAAAGGTCCTGATAGGAGAGTCACATCGAGAAATCGGGATTTGGAGAATCGGGAATCTGGATGACAAGAGTTTTATGCATTTCGGCATTGTGATGTTCGAAACCCCGACGAGAGATAAGACTGCGGTCATGGGGATAGTGGTCACATGAGCTAGGAGTTTAGCCAGGAGGGATAACAAGTAAAGGCGTGTATCGGCGAATTGGCTCATCAGAGATCGAGGATTCAAGAGGACAGGGAACTCTTGACATCGGGGATCACGAAACCCTGAAACCTGAAATTATCAATCGAGGAAAAGTCATAGGCACGTGCAGAGGCCGTGACAGGGAAATAAGGACATGTGGATCGGGAATTTGAGATTCCAGTGGGAATCGAAAGAGCCACTTTGGCTCAAGGGAATTAAATAGAATGATCCTTTTGACCGGGAGTTCGGGCACAGGGACCCTGCGGGGTATGTTGGACTGCGTACCATCATCTACAATAAGACCATGTTATCATAAAAAATAATTAGGCTTGTGATAAATTAAGGAATGAATAAAAACTGAACTATCTCAGCATAAACTCAAAGAGCAAACCTTAGTATGCTTCTCCTTCTATCCTCCCCTTGTTCCTTCCTTTCCTTTTGTCTTTAAACAAATTAGAATTGGTTGAAGTAGTTTAACCAACTCATTAGTTAAGTTAATTAAAATAATCAACCAACTTTTAGTTAGGGGGAAAAGTAATAATCATAATAAGGGTAATAAATAAATAATATCTAGTAGGTGGGACCCCTCGTGATTCCCTTTAGCTCCTAAACTAGTTAATTAAACAAAACACACCTCCTTGTGACTCCCATCATCATATTAACATTTGACAATTTATCTCAAAATATTTTAAATTATCTTCAAAAAATATATTACTCATATATCCAAAGAAAACATGTTGTCCAAAATTTTGAAGTCAACTGTCATCAAGCATAAATAACATAAAAACTCAAAAACCATATTTCCCACTCTTAGATGCAATATTTCCTTGATTGTTGTTGTCACCCTTCGATTTTTCTGAATTCGCCTTTGGCTATGTTGAGCCTTTAGGCCTAATCTCATTGATCACATGAGAAAAATCACCCCTCAAATGCATCCGGGAAGACATGGATTTGTCAAAGCCATTGGAGGGTGAGGAAGGGGCAGCAGTGGCTTTTCCTTTGTCTAGGGCATGATGGGCCTCGTATTTCAACCTTTTTCTAGCATGAGAGGACTGAACTAGTGAGTGAGCAGGTGCAGCTTGGACAATCGGGTTAATGGGAAGGAGAGCAGGTAAGGACAAATTGGGCCAACCACGATGTTGGGAGACTATCAGGTGGACAATCTCTTGCCACCCATCATTTTCGGGAACCTCGAGTTGCAATGAGACATGAGGGGGCAAGGGAATACCAAGGGTTTCTGGAGCTTGGAAAGGAGGCCTTTCAGGCCTAGGTTGGATCACTCCTTGCCAAATCCAATTGAAACATTTCGCCTGAAACAACTGTCCTAACTCTTGTGAGTCAACATTAAAGTGTATGGAGAACCTTGGCCTTCTTGGGCCTCTATTCTAATTACCTCTCCCTTGGTTGCCTCTGTCATGGCTACCTCGGCTGAAAAAACTCATTCCTGCATGCATGATTGATTAGCAAATAGTCCTTTTAACAACCATACATGATAACTCTTTAAAAATATGAAATATAATTTGGCTCAGCAACATATCAGGTTCATGCAATCCAATCCATACAAGTTGTTTAATTGTTTTTCAATGAGCAGGGGGTGAACAAAAGGTCCTGGGATATGCGAGGGGCTTGTATTTAACGAAAAATGATAAAATGACGGGAAACAAAACATGGTTAATGCTCAAAGACCACAACAATCAATTGTTATGCAACCAAAGAAAACATCATTGTAGTCCAATCAAGAAAATGGGACTCTAAACTACTTCAATACAAAATTCTTCTTGACTGTAATTAAATTTTAGAACAGGGAGTGAAAAATGAATGTGGGAAGGTGAGGGGGTTGTAATTAGCAGAAAGTGAAATAATGGTAGGGAAAGAGAGCAATTATTGTTCATAAAATGAATTAAGTTATCCATAAACCATTCTATAAAAGGAAACACACCAATCAAATGACCACTGAGACCCAAACAATTACTGTGCATAGTTCAAGCAATCATGTGCATTAACTTGCTCCCTGCTTGTAATCAAATATCAAACACAATGTCATCAAACAAGACAGTATGTAGTCCAAAACCGCTTGTAGGGGAGCTATGTTCATCTCACTTATCCATTTAATATTTTAAAACACTTCCCACATGAATAAACAATAAACCATTATGTTCAACATCAAAATCAACCACTGCCCACGAATTAATTCAACCCACATGAATAAACAATAAACCATTATGTTCAACATCAAAATAAACCACTGCCCATGAATTAATTCAATCATCAAATACAAATACCAAGGTTGTGCTCGATTATGTGTTTTAATTCATTTAATAATTGAATTTCAATGAGGTTATACTGTCATAGATCATGTGTCTGTTTATGCTATGAAACATCATATTCATCAACGGACAACCACATACAACTATCGATATTTTAAATGAAAGACCTTGACTTGCGATTAAAACTCACAGACAATCATTACCATTCAACACATACTATGTTTTGGAATACACAAACTTCCGACAAAACGCAAGAGTATTTCCATGACTTTACAGGTTTGATCACTCTAAATCTAAATATCCATAGTGTTGGGCTATTAATCCAATATAGCAAGGTAGCAACAACATGCATGATATCATAACACAAGTCGATCAAATTGCAACAAAGCCATGTTGAAAAACCCATGACCTTCCCTAATTGCACAATCAAATAATATCGATAACAAGTACAGTGGATAACCATGCCATAATTACCATGATGCAACATTTCCATTTGACAATTTTAAAAACACACAATCACAGTAATCATTGACTCATGGTGTAGGAATGCCACACATACTGATGCATCATGTGTGAAACAACATTAACCAATTGTAAAATAGTGTTGAGTTAACATTCCGATAACTTCAATGCAAAAGACAGTGATTGTATATCAATTCCATTCTTCAATCAACCAATTGCAATTCCGAATTTATCAAAATTGTAGTGACTAAGTAAAACATTGTAAGGATAATCAACAAAGATGAGTTAACAATAGAACATTATCAACAACGCATCACCAATTCATAACCATCTACCATGTATTCAACATGACATAATGGGTTTCCTTTATCAAAACTGAGCTTGGATTTATCAAGGATTGGCCCTATGGACCAACACAGGGAGACATGGAGGCGCCCCCCAACATCAGGTGAGAACCTCTGAGGCCAATGGTGCATGCACATGCTATACCACAAATGTCTTCACAGACAGGGTGACAATCTTGTGATAGAGGAGTTTATAAACATAGGATCAAGGCTCCATTTGGCCTTGTAACGATACTTAGCACACGCAGGGTATAAACCTCGTGGCTCTCTCAGTCAACCAACTAACAACGTTGAGGTGAGACGAAGCTGAGAAGAATCCATATGACCAAATGCACGACCAATGGTAGCATGAAATAAGCCAATACCCAAGTGAATAAAGCGTAGTGACACAGGGCATTTTAAACCCATTAAACCCCATAAAATCCAAGACTTGGTATGGTGCGACAATAAGTGAAGGAAGTCATCCAGTCTAGACCAAATGAAACCCTCCACTAAACCAGAAAGGATGACAGAGAGCCTTCATGGCTGCTAATACTTAGAACGACCCAATACACTGTAACTTCAGACATTATCACAGAGAAAGCCACCAACGATTCATTCCAGAAAAATCACAATCTTACATAGTTTCCATACTTAAGGAAAAACACAAACCCTTACATCTGAGCCAATATCCATTTCATTACCAGAGCAGACTCATGGATGGGAAAAAAGACATATATGTAATCAAAACACCTTAAAACACAAGTTGGCCAAGTGGTTCTCCCTCTGCTTGAAAGTCAGAGCATAACCACAACAACACATTTGAACAATAGCCTGATTAGGGTGGCAGACAGTGGAAGGAGTAAGGATGACATGTAGTAAATGCATGTCACCTCCATCCCCATTCCATTAATGCATTAGTACATGCCAGTAAGCTTCCCATTAACTCAATTAATTAAACCATGTATCGAAACCATCACCCACTAAAACCAATGGCACGACCCATATCAAAC
>SNQJ01S0068193.1:16175-39436 GCA_010110895.2 Picea sitchensis | reverse complement strand
CCTATATATGTTGGACTCTGAACCTTCTTGGACCTGGCAAATTTCTCATCTTCATATTCATTCTTGAAGACCAACTGAAACTGAGCAAGAACTCAGTTTCTCCCTGGTTACTCCCTTTGTTAACATGTCTGCAGGATTCTGGTTAGTGTGTATCTTTTCCTTCTTCAGTTGTCCATCTTCCAAGGTGGATCGTATGAAGTGGTACCTCAACTGTATATGCTTAGTCTTTTAATGGAAGGCTGAGTTCTTTGCAAGGTGAATGGCACTCTGACTGTCACAGTACAACTTGTTGTTCTCCTACTTCTTTCCCAATTCCCCTATAAGGATTCACATGGCTAATCAGCAAGTTGTCATCCCATTTGGACGATTGGAGCATGTCCCCATGGAAATCAATGGAGTTAGAACCTTTGTAGACTTTGTGGGAATTGAAATTGCTTATGATAGTTTCCCTTACCCTGCATTACTAGGAATTGATTAGGCCTTCAAAAATTCTATTGTGGTTGATTTAAAGAAAAGACGCATGACAATTGAAGGAGATAGCCTTAGGGTCATTGCACCTTTAGATCCAGATGAAGGTCCACGGTATATAGATCCCATCAGAGAAGAATACTATGCATATGAGTTGGAAAACATCTATAAATTAATAGCCAGATAGCAATATTATATCAAACCTACTGTTGATGGTAATCTACTGGCGAAGTGACAACGCGTGTTCATCAGATTCAAAAGAAGAGCTGGAGAACTGGAAAAAACAGGTGTATGAAGTATCCACAAGAAGATGTGCTTGACTGACCAGAGAAGTTCATTGGATTGGTACAACAACAAGTAACCTACCTACCTTTGATGGTCTGAATCCTTTAGAATCCTTCTTGATGG
The DNA here is from genome assembly GCA_010110895.2 of Picea sitchensis. NCBI lineage: Eukaryota > Viridiplantae > Streptophyta > Pinopsida > Pinales > Pinaceae > Picea > Picea sitchensis. The sequence continues at coordinate 38,560 of SNQJ01S0068193.1, read as the reverse complement.
AATTTGAAACAATTGTACCAGCACAACGAGGCTTTGAAAGCTACACTAGCAATATGGTGGGGGACACATAAAATCAATATCACAGACTGGACACAATGTCGAACCTTGATGACAGCACGGTTTTCAGCACAAGTAGGAAGCTGCAAAGTGAGGTACACAACTCGAAGCTGCCCAAAGGAACATGTACAAAGCTGTGAAGAGGCCTAGAGTGAAATTCCTCGAGAAAAATGGGTACACATATTCATTAACACACTAGACACGACCCCTATTAATTGGTACCTTCAAGCAGAGTTGCGCCTTATCACCGCAGATTGGGAAGGTATGCTTTAGAATTTTGTAACCACATTTTTGTTTGAAAGTGATTTTCCCTCAGTAGATCAAGCATTAAATATCATGAGGAAGAAAGTATTTAAGGAGTCATCCAGCCTCCCTTTTGAGAAAGAAGAGGAAAAATGGACTACACCATTCCAGAACTTACAAGGATGTTACAACATTAATGCCAACGAAGATGATGATCCGAGGAAGGTAAACATTGTTGAGAAAGAAGGCCACAAAAATGTGGAAGGACTAGTAGTTGAACTGCCATTCATTGGACAACCGATCAAGATAAATAAAGTTAATATTGGAACAGAGGAGACACGAAAGCTTGCCAATGTCGAAGATTACTGGGATGCTACAACCATTGAAAAAATTATAGAATTACTGCACGAGTATCAAGACTTGTTTCCGACCAAGTTCACTAATATGAAGGGTATCAAAGGACCTATGGAAGATATGAGAATACCTTTGAAACTATATGTGAAGCCATTCAATCAAAGACCCTATAGGTTCAACCCGAAATATAAGGAAAAAGTGAAGATTGAGCTCGACAGAATGCTAGAAGCGGGGATTATTGAACCTGTCGAAGAGTCGGAGTGGATCAGCCCTATGGTAGTAAAAGACAAGAATATAGGCGAGATAAGAATATGTGTGGACCTCAAAAAGCTGAACGATTCATGTTTGCATGACCCCTTCCCTACACCATTCACATATGAAGTATTAGACAATGTGGAAGGCAAGGACATATATTCTTTTATAGACGGGTTTTCAGGATACCATCAGATCCAGATTGCCAAGCAGGACCGCCACAAAACCACATTTTCCACAGAATGGGGATCCTACCAATACACAGTGATGCCATTTGGACTGAATAATGCCCCAGCCATCTTTTATAGGGTGGTGGTCAAAGCGTTCAAAGAATTTTTGCATAAGTTTTTAGAAGCCTATTTTGATGACTGGATTGTTTTTAGTTTGCTGAAAAATCATGTTGAATGTCTAAGGCTAATGTTGGATAAATGCAGGCAATCTCAAATTTCTTTGAATTTGACGAAGTGCATCTTCTTCTCACCATTTGGAGTATTATTAGTTCATATTGTATGTAAGCAAGGATTGTTGGTGGACCCATCTAATATTGAAATTATAGTTTTTTTGCCACCTCCTACCTCAGTCAAACAACTACGCACTGCACTAGGACATACTGGCTATTATAGGAAATTTATCAAAGGATATGCTCAGATTACTGTGCCAATGGAGAATTTATTAAAGAAAGACTGCCAGTTTGGCTGGACAGAAGAATGCCAACAGAGCTTCGACACACTGAAACAAACGATGGTGACTACACCTATTCTGGTCTTTCCAGATTGGAGCAAGGAATTTCATCTGCATGTTAATGCATCTTCCATTGCATTAGGATAATTACTAGCACAACCTGGAGAATGGGACATTGATCATCCATCATCATTTTCCAGCAGAAATCTATCTACAACTAAAATCAATTACACTACTATAGAGAGAGAAGGATTATCCATGGTGTACGCACTGCAAAAATTCTGCCATTACTTACTAGGAGGACACTTTAAAATGTTTACTAATCACTTTGTGTTGACGTACATGGTCAACAAGCCAGTGTTGGGGGGGTTAATATGCATATGGCTTCTCCTGTTTCAAGAATATAATTTTGAGATCATAGTTAAACCAGGAAGAATGAACAAGGGACCTGACCACCTTTCGAGGTTGGAACATGGCGAAGAACCCACCAGTCTGGAGGATACACTATCAGATGCATAGTTTCTCGCCATTAGGAACATAGATGACCACTTCACAGACATAGTCCAATTCCTATCAACATGAATGGCTCCAAGTGAGTATACAATTTCCCAGAAGAAATAGCTAGTGGTGCGTGCTACAGACTTTTCACTGATAGCTTGTCAGCTATATAAGATGGGACCTGATGAGATACAAATAATATGTGTGATGGAGGAAGAGTGCCCATTGGTCCTCGCAGAAGATCATGAAATCATCGCAGGAGGACATTACGTAGGCAAAGCAACTGCATAGAAGGTTCTGCGAGCTGGACTTTGGTGACCTACTTTACACAAAGATGCTAAAGAGTATACTAGAGCATGTGATGTATACCAAAGAGTTGGAAAACCATCCAGAAGAGACAAAATGCCACTAGCACCATAGATGACCCTACAAGAATTTGAAAAGTGGGCCATTGACTTTGTGCAACCTATAAACCCACCAGGGAAGTGCACGGGAGCAAGGTATATTATCACTGGGACATAATACCTGACTAGATGGGCCAAATCAAGAGCATTCAAGGACTGTAGTGAAACTACAACCGCGTGTTTTATATTTGATGACATAATAACTAGGTTTGGATGCCCTAAGACCCTTATGAGCGATCAAGGCACTCATTTCATCAACAAGACAGTTGAAGCCCTGACTGAAGAATTTGTAGTCCACCATCAGAAGAGTACACCTTACCATCCACAAGCAAATGGAACAGTTGAAGCATTCAACAAAATCTTGGAGACATCATTGAAAAATATTTGCAGTGTGAATAGGGATGACTGGGATTTAAGAGTACCAGCAGTACTATGGGATTATAGAACCACTTGCAACAAATTAACAACACAGACCCCCTTCAAGTTGGTTTATGGTCTTGAAGCTATTGTCTCGATGGAGTATTTGGTACCAAGCTTATCAATTGTTGAATTTACAGACATGGATGATACTGGCGTTGTTCGTGAGAGGCTTGCCCAACTGGTTGAACTAGAAGAAGACAGATTTATGGCAGGATTCCATTAGCAGGTATAGAAGGAAAGAAAGAAGGCCTATCATGACAAACACATCAAGAAGAAGGAATTTAAGAAAGGTGATTTAGTACTGGTGTATGACAGTAAATTTATAAGACATCTAGGGAAGTTCAGAACACATTGGCTTAGACCATATGAGATCGCTTATGTTATAGAAGGAGGAGTTGTGCAACTAAAGACATTGAAGGGAGAATGGAAAGAGGGATTAGTAAATGAAAATCGGCTGAAGTTGTACTATGACAACCAGTCACCTCTCAGCTCTCAGTAAAAGTAAGGAAGAAAAGTGTCTAGGTACCAGGTGCAATTGAAACTATGTACCAGACACAGAAAAGACAATCTGCACAAGGATGGGAAGGAGACATGGAGCAGAAATAAAATATTGTACTCCGCAGTCCAAAGTCGAAGTAACATGAAAAGATCAGAACTAAAGTGCCTTGGGATGAGTCACAGGTGAGTGTTGGGGGCCTGTTGGCCCTTGGTTATGGAAGGAATAAAATATCAAGGAAGAAAAGGTAAAATGAGAACTGTGCGGGAAACGCAGTGACTGTCACTAGGTCGAAGTAAGAAAAAGAGAAGAAAAGATGGAGTGAAGTACGGAAAAGAAAGTCGTTGAATGAGGAGATTAGGGATGACAGATCAGCAAGAGAAAAGAATCATAGACAACTTAGCAAGCAGAGAAAGCCACCATTGGATGCTTTGAAGCACCACGTGACGAGGAAGGAAAGACAGGCTCACGACGCCCGGAAAACATGGTTCAAGTTGACCTAGGGTTTTAGACACCTAGGGTTTTGGGTAATTAGGGTTTTGACACCTAGGTTTCAGCCTAATGCTGTCGATGAGGGACTGTAATGTATAAATAGAGGTCGAGAGGACCTAGGTCGAGTCAGTAGTAACATTGGGTATTTCTATTGATTGTGATTTAATTAGAGATTATTATACGGTGAGAGAGAGCAGTGTTGAGAGCAAGAGCCTTCTAGTACTGTAATATCTTCAGCTAGGTGCGAAGATTAGATGCTACCACTGGGTGCATAGGAAGGGGAGAGAAGAAGAGAGAGGATCTATTGGCCAAAGCACAGATCAGAACTGTAAGCTTTATCTTAAAATATCATAAGCCCAGTTCTGTGGACGTAGCCCTAGAGAGAGGGTGAACCACATACATTTTGTGTTGTCTGTGTTATTGATGCCTGGATTCCTGTCATTATTATACTGTCATTTGCATTATTGTCTTAGATCAGATCTATAGCTGCGCAAAGTATATCTAGCTGATGAGTGACACGTGAATGCTACATTATTGTTGTATTAGCTCCACTTGATATTCCCTTGGTTGTAGACATCTCTTTCCTGCAACCCCCCTCTTAGTTGCTTCGGGTGAGACTGCATATGCTTCACAGGTATTGCCGAAAGGGCCAGTAGTTAGGGCTTGTTGGTGCACTCTTAGAGTGAACCCCGGGTCTGACCCTGTGCCAACAATCAACATCATGTGCCACATGATCAACATCAGGTGCCACATAAGTTTTAGGTGGGCGAAAAAGTTTGGTTGCACTTGCATAAATAACGCCTCATAGGACCCCATATGAATATTCACCCACTCTGTTATGGGCCATACACCATCACCAAGGCCATGGGGGATAATTGTTTTGAGCTCAACATTCCTCTTTTCCTTGGCCTGCACCCAGTGTTCAACGTGGATCTCCTACGCCCTTATTTCCCACCATTATTGGACACCTCAAACATAGCAGAGCAGTTGAAACCAACAGAGATCAATCCCGAATGAATAAAACAAGAATCCAGAGATCAAATTGTCGATCAACAGCAAAGGATCTATCCTTATCAAATCATCAAAGCAGGGCAGCTCCTACACAAAGGCAAGTGGCTCACCCGGGGCCAAATTAAGCAAAAATTTCCTCATCTAATGGGGGAACTCAACGCAATGGAGAACATTTCTTCCTAAGGAGGGAGGATTGATCCAAGTGGATATCGGTGGCCACCCACCTCTTCCAACTGGCTCAAAATAGGTTTCTGACAATTTTCACAATTTACTATTTTTAGCAGTTTTAACTTCCAGGGCCATTTTGAGGGCCTAAATGAAGGTTTTTTGGGATCTATCTTCTCAATGATAGATAAAGGAATTATTGATCCCCTAAAATGAATATCCTTGACGATACCTTTCCAACGGGCTATCATACACCTAAAACAGAGATCATATGCAAAAGTTACGACCACGAGTAGTTGATGTACTAACTTACCCAAATGGGGCCCACATGAATTTTGGCACTTCATCTCCTAGGGTTAGGTTTTTGGATGTCTAGGGTTTTTGGCATTCCTATTTATTGTAAAAAGGCCTTTAGAGCCTCATTGAAATAATCTTCTTGCTAATGAGCGAAGGTCAAATAGAAGTAGATGTTGTAGACAAGTGGTTGAATCTAACTGAAGCTGACAAAGCCACCCGGTTCATTGAGTGGATCCATCACATATGCCAACAAGTTCAGGATATCCTACATAAGTCCAATGAAAACTTCAAGCAGTGCCATGATCAACATCGGTCGCCACGTAAGTTTCAGGTGGGTGACAAAATTTGGTTGCACTTGCAGAAAGAATGCCTTATAAGACCCCATCGGAAGCTTCACCCACTCCGTTATGGGTCGTACACAATCACCCAGGCCATGGGAGATAATGCTTTTGAGCTCAACATTCCTCCTTTCCTTGGCCTGCACCCAGTGTTCAACGTAGATCTCCTTCGCCCTTATTTCCCACCATTATTGGACACCTCAAACGTAGCAGAGCAGCTAACACCAACAGATCTCAACCCCAACTGCATACAATAGGCATCCAACATCATATTGTGGACACACATATCAAGTGAAATCGACAACAAAGGATCCAGCTTTATCGAGTCATCAAAGCAGGGTAGCTCCTGCACCAAGGCAAGTGGCTCACCTGGGGCTAAATTCAGTAGAAATTTCTTCATCTGATGGGAGAAATCAATGCAATGGATAAAATTTCTTCCTAAGGAGGGAGGATTGATCCAGGTGGATATCGGTGGCCACCCACCTCTTCCAACTGGCTCAAAACAATTTTCTAACAATTTTGGCAATTTACTATTTTTAGTAGTTTTAACTTCCAGGGCCATTTTGAGGGCCTAAATGAATATTTTTCGGGATTGAGCTTATCAATGATATCCAAAGGGGTATTTATCCCCCACAATTAATCTTATCGACAATACATTTCCAACGGGCTATCATATGCCTAAAACGGAGATCGTATGCAAAAGTTATGGCCCCGGGAAGTTGATGTACTAACTTATCCAAATGGGGCCCACATAACTTTTGGTGCTTCATCTCCTAGGGTTAGTATTTTGGATGTTTAGGGTTTTTGGAATTCCTGTTTATTTTAGAAAGGCCTTTAGAGCCTCATTGTAATCATCTTCTTGCGAATGAGCACAACCGTCACATATCTTCTCAAAGATAAGCCGCCACCATTCCAGCAAGCTTGTTTCCACTGCATTTTACAGTTTCATCTTCTTTCATTATTGAATAGAAAACCAGTTTTACTACATCTCTATTATTTTGTGTTAAGCACCTGTTAATAATATGTAGTCATTTCATTCTGCTCATAAAATCTAGGTCAGTGGTATCATAGCAGTATGATCCTTGTCATCTTAATGCATGTACCCAACGAGGTTGAAGTACAAAGAGTTGGGTCTTGAGCTCATTTCTCTTGAGGAAAAAATATCTCACACACCCAAACAACCTCTCATGGAAGGAGAAAAGAAATATGACGGGACATGAGATCCTTTCAAACTGCTGATTGAGGAAGCCCTCATGCAAAAAAGGAATGAGATGATGGATAGTTCATGCAAATCCTTCGACGACTACCAATAGGAGACGCATCTTCTTCGACCGAAGGCGCCACCCCCTTAAAGGTACAATTAAACTTCAATATTCCTATATTTGAAGGTCAGATAGAAGCAGAAGTTGTAGACAAGTGGTTGAATCTACTAGAAAGGTATTTTTCTATCCAAAACTTTTCAAATAGAGAAAATAATACTTTTGTGCTCCTCAAAGTCGTTCCCCACATCAACGATTGGTGGGAAACTTTCTATGAGAAAAAGGAAATAGAGAAACCCTCACTATTTACAGTCACAGCCAGTTGGGATTCCTTCAAGGATTCTATTAAGGAACAATACTACCCTATCAGAAGTTATGACAACTTGTAGACCAAATGGACCACACTGCGGCAAGAAAGAGACCAAGCAGTGCCAGATTTCACGAATATCTTTCATACCTTGCGCACCAAGATGGGTATCAAATATTCGGAGTGACATATGGTGCTCAAGTATCGTGGCGATCTACATAGATACATCTAGACTGAAATGGAATTTTTGGACATCTCATCCTTGGGCGCGGCCTAACGATATGTCGTCCAAATAGAGCAGAATATCAAACAAAAGACACGACAATTTGGGCTTGGGAAACCCTCACAACAAAATCCAAGAAAGGGAAACCCCAACCCACAGAACAAAAGACAGAGAAAATATGGACAGTGTGAGGAAAACTAGTCCAAGCCGCAAGAAAACAAGGACATCAAAAAGACAAAGAAAGATACCAGGAAGTGGTGCGACTTCCATACGAGCCCTGGCATAACACTGTTGAATTTTTCTCAAAGCAGTCGCTCCTGGATGAAGTGAAAGCCTCTGAATCAGATGCGGGTTCAGACTCTGAGCCAGAACTAGAAAGGGGAAGACAAATCATTGATGTGAAACCCAGTGCCACCATTGCTACCACCAAGCTCCAGCCTCATGAACCAGACGAGCCATAAGAAGGAGAACGCCTCTTCCATTCACAAATGTGGGTAAAAGTCACCCCACTGCACTTCATCGTGGATAGCAGTATCCAAAAGAACCTCATCTCAGAAGAGTTCATCAAGCGGCTGGCCCTATCAACAACACCGCACCCATAACCCTACACCATTGGATGGCTCTACCAAGGAAGCAATATTCGCATCATCCAACAGTGTTGAATGTCGTACGACATCAAGCCCTTCAAAGATGAGCTATTGTGTGATGTTGCTCCTCTCGAATTTTGTGATTTTCTTTTGGGACAACCATATTTATGGAAACGTCATGTTGTATATGAGTCTAAGCCTCGTAGTGTTATTATTACTTTGAATAGAAAATTATACAACATACCCAAGGTAGTCCCACCTAGTGCTATTTCCTTGATCTCTACTAAGCAATGCAGGAAGGTCATCTCTCAGACGAGGAAGTTTGTCTTCTTCATGATTCACTCTTAGAATAAGAGAAATGTCATAGCCACATCTAGGGTCTCTATGGCCGACCTCTCCACACAGCAGAAGCAAGTAGATAAGGTCATGGAACAATACTCAAATATCTTCTCCTTACCTATTGGGGTACCTCTGCACTGCCAGGTCAATCACCCCATCGATATAACCCTCGGTGCACCACTTCCGAATGGGACAGTCTATCGTTACTCTCTGTTATATAATGAGGAGATCAAGAGATAGATCCAAGAAATTCTCCATAAGGGGAACATCTGTCCTAGCCCATCACCTTGCGGGAGCCCAATCGTATTGGTACATAAGAAAGATGGAACCTGGTGACTCTGTATTGATTATGGGGCTCTGAATAAAATCGCAGTCAGAAACCAGTACCCGATTCCCCGAACTGATGACCTCCTTGATCAACTCACAGGGGCCAAATACTTCAGTAAGATTGAATAGAAGTCTGGCTACCACCAAGTCTCGATTGAACAGAAAGATGTATGGAAAACTTCCTTCAAGTCAAAGGAAGGCCTTTCTTAATGGTTGGTAATGCCCTTTGGTTTAACAAATTCTCCAACCACTTTCATGAGGATGATGGACAATATCCTGCGACCATTCACCAATACTTTTGTAGTGGTGTATCTGGATGACATTCTCATTCACAACAAGACTTGGGACGAACATTTGTAGCATATTCAGCAGGTACTGCACACCCTGCGACAGCACAAGCTATATGCCAAATTGGAAAAATTCTCCTTCGGCATGGATAGGGTCCATTACCTGAGCTACATAATTGATCAGAATGGTGTACATGTGGGTCCATCCAAGATCCAATTCATCCGTGACTGGCCAGCCCCAACCACACTCACTGAACTTCGGAGCTTCTTGGGCCTTGCCAATTTCTACCACAGGTTCGTGTTGGGATTATCCCATATTGCATGGGTCGTTAGCCAAATAACCAGGGGTGGTGGTAAGGAGAAATTTGATTGGGGTCAGTCCCAACAAAAAGCGTTCGATGATTTTAAGCAGCGTTTGTGCTCAGCCCTAGTACTTTCACTTCCATACATGTAGCAGCCCTTTGAGATCGAGACAGATTCTTCAGACTATGCGGTGGGCATCGTTCTCACTCAACATGGCCACCCCATGGCTTATCATAGTGAGATACTCTCAGATTTTGTCCGTAAGTACCCTACTTACAAAAAAGAAATGTACTCCATTGTGCAAGCTTGCGGCTAGTGGAGACATTGCATTCTTAGGAAGGAAAAAATCATCCACACTGATCATAATCCACTGCAGTTCATGCAGACACAAGGAAAATTACAGAATCATCACCATCAAAAGTGATCCACATATTTGTAGAAACTCCACCTCAACATCAAGTATAAAACAGGAAGCACCAATCACGTCGTTGATTGCCCCAGCAGACCGCCAGTCGCGGCACCCATCATGGTGCTAGACTCCTACAGCCATGCGACCTCTGGATGGCCCCAACTCTATGAGACAGACCCAGACTTCGACACCACCTACCAAATGTTGGGTGCAAACACAGTTGTCAATAATTTCCATCTTCAAGATGGGTTGTTGTGTCGTCTAGGCCATATCTATGTTCCATCAAGCGAGTGAGCGAAGATGATTTTTGAAGCCCACTACAGTTAGGTGGCAGGACACTTCATCATCGAAAATACAATGGCGATGCTACAGAAACATTTCTACTGGCCGAAACTTCAACAGGAGGTCAGCAAGTATATCAAGTCTTGCATTGCATGTGCTATTTCCAAACCGACCACTAAGAAACATGGCTTGTACACCCCTCTTCCAACCCCTGATAGGCCATAGGAATCCATATCAATGGGCTACATGTCGGGCCTCCTGCGCACCAAGAGGTGAAATGTCTGTGTTTTGTGGTTGTTGATCGCTTTTATAAGATGGCATTTTGGTTTCCTACAAGAAGAACATCACAGTAGAGGTCACTGCCAAGCTCTTATTTGAACGAGTCTAGGTACGTTTTGGAATCCAACAAACCATTTTCTCGAATCGAGACAGTCGATTTCTCAGCACATTATGGTCGAGCCTCTGGTCACTACTGGACACCAAGCTCACCAAATCCACGGTCTTCCACCCCCAGATAGATGACCAAACCGAGGTCTTCAATCAAATGATTGTGCATATCCTTTGCATGTATAATTCAAAGCACCATCGCACATGGGATGAGAGCCTTCCCTATGTCCAACATAGCTACAACCAAGCCCTACATAGCCCAATCGGCCATAAACCCTTTCAGGTGGGGTTGTGATTCCAACCATTGGGTCCCATAGATGTTGCACTTCCCCTTGCGGTCCCCTTGACCGACTCATATCCTGATCCAACTGAAGCTGAAAAAGACACCCGGTTCATTGAGAGGATCCAGAACATCTGCCAATAGGTTCAGGATATCCTATAGAAGTCCAATGACAAGTAAAAGCGGTGCCATGATCAACATCGGGTGCCACATAAGTTTCAGGTGGGCGACAAAGTTTGGTTTCACTTGTAGAAAGAATGCCTTACATGACCCCATCTGAAGATTCACTCACTCTATTATGGGTTGTACACCATCACCAAGGTCATGGGGGATAATTCTTTTAAGCTCAACATTCCTCCTTTCCTTGGCCTGCACCCAGTGTTCAACGTGGATCTCCTTTGCCCTTATTTCCCACCATTATTGGACACCTCAAACGTATCAGAGCAGCTAACAAAAATAGAGCTCAACCCCAAATGCATACAACATGCATCTAGTGATCAAATTGTGGACACACATATCAAGGTCACTCGACATCAAAGCATCCATCTTTATCGAGTCGTCAAAGTAGGGCAACTCCTACACCAAGGCAAGTGGCTCACCTGGGGCCAAATTCAGTAGAAGTTTCCTCATCTGATGGGGGAACTCAGTGAAATGGAGACCATTTATTCCTAAGGAGGGAGGATTGATCTAGTTGGATATTGATGGCCACCCACCTCTTCCAACCAGCTCAAAACAATTTTCTAACAATTTTGGCAATTTACTATTTTTAGCAGTTTTAACTTCCGGGGCCATTTTGAGGGCCTAAATGAAGGTTTTTTGCGATCGATATTCTCATTGATAGCCAAAATAATTATTGATCCCCCAAAATGAATCTCCTCAATGATACCTTTCCAACGGGATATCATATTCCTAAAACGGAGATTGTATGCAAAAGTTACGGCCCCGGGAAGTTGATGTACTAATTTACCCAAATGGGTCCCACATGACTTTTGGCGCTTCATCTCCTAGGGTTAGGTTTTTGGATGTCTAGGGTTCTTGAAATTATTGTTTATTGTAAAAATTCCTTTAGAGCCTCATTGTAATCATCTTCTTGCGAATGAGCATAGCCGTCACATCTCTTCTCAGAGATAAGTCGTCACCATTTTAGCAAGCTTGTTCCCGCTACATTTTATAGTTTCATCTTATTTCCCTATTAAATAGAAAACTAGTTTTACTGTATCTCTGTTATTTTGTGTTAAGCACCTGTTAATAATCTGTTGTCATTTCATTCTTCTCATAAAATCCATATCAGTGGTATCAGAGTGGTCTGCTCCTTGTCGTCTTAATGCATGTCCCCAACGAGGTCGGAGTACAAAGAGTTGGGTCTCGAGCTTGTTTCTCTTGAGGACAAAATCTCTCGCACACCCAAGTGACCTCTCATGGCAGGAGAAAAGAAAGATGATGGGAAAGGAGATCCTTTCAAACTATTGATTGAGGAATCCCTCACGCAACAAAGCAACGATATGATGGATATTTTTGCACAAATCCTTCCACGGCTACCAACAGGAGACGCATCTTCTTCGAGCAGAGGCGCCACCCCCTTCAAGGTTCAAATAAACTTCGATATTCCTATATTTCAAGGTCATATAGACACAGATGTTGTAGACAAGTGATTTAATCTACTAGAAGGTTATTTTTCTGTCCATAACTTTTCGAATAGAGAAAAGATTACTTTTGCGCTCCTCAAAGTCGTTCCCCTCGTCAAATATTGGTGGGAAAATTTCTGTGAGCAAAAGGAAACAAAGGAACCCTCACTATTTATAGTCATGGCCACCTGGGATTCCTTCAGGGATGCTATTAAGGAACAATACTACCCTTTCATAAGTTATGACAACTTGTATACCAAATGGACCACACTGCGGCAAGAAAGAGACCAAGCAGTGCCAGATTTCACGAATATCTTTCATACCTTGTGCACCAAGATGGGTATCAAAGATTTGAAGCGACATCTGGTGCTAAAGTATCACGACTCTCTGCATAGATACATCCAGACCAAAATGGAATTTTTGGACATCTCATCCTTGGGTGCAGGCTACCGATATGCCGTCAAAATTGAGCAGAAGCTCAAACAAAAGAAGTGACAATTTGGGCCTGGCAACCCCTCACAACAAAATCCAGGAAGGGGCGGCCCCAACCCATAGAACAAAGGATAGATAAAATATGGATAGTATCTAGAAAACCAGTCCAAGCCGTAAGAAAATAAGGTCACCGGAAAGACAAAGAAACATACTGGGAAGTGGTGGGACTTCCATAACCGCCCTTGGCATAACACTATTGACTCCCACTCAAAGCAGTCGCTCATGGATGAAGTGAAAGCCTCTGAATCAGATATGGGTTCATACTCTAAGCCAGAACTAGAAAGGGGAAGACAGATCATTGATGCGGAACCTAGTGCCACCATTGCTACCACCAAGCTCCAGCCTAGTGAACCAGATGAGCCAGAAGAAGGAGAATGACTCTTCCATTCACAAATGCGAGTAAAATGCACCCCGCTGCACTTCATCATGGATAGCGGTAGCTAGAAGAACCTCATCTCAGAAGAGGTCATCAAGTGGTTGGCCCTAATGACAACCCCACACCCACAACCCTTCACACTTGGATGGCTCCACCAAGGAAGAGATCTCCACGTCAGCCAACAGTGTGTATTGTCGTATGGCATCAAGCCCTTCAAAGACAAGGTATTGTGTGATGTCGCTCCTCTCGAAGTTTGTTATGTTATTTTGGGACCACCTTATTTATGGAAATGTCATGATGTATATGAGTCTAGGCCTCGTAGTGTTATTATTACTTTGAACAAGATATTTTACAGCATACCCGAGGCAGTCCCACCTAGTGCTATTTCCTTGATCTATGCTAAGCAATGTAGGAAGGTCATCTCTCAAATGGGGAAGTTTTTCTTCTTCATGATTCTCTCTCAGAATAAGAGAAAGATCACAGCCACATCCAGGGTCTTTGCGACCGACCTCTCCACACAACAAAAGCAAGTAGATAAGGTCATGGAAGAATACTCAGATATCTTCTCCTCACCTACTGGGCTAACTCTGCACTCTCTTGTCAACCACCCCATCGATCTAACCCCCAGGGCATCGTTGCCCAATGGGCCAGTCTATCATCACTCTCTGTTAGAGAATGAGGAGATCAAGTGACATATCTAAGAACTGCTCCACAAGGGGCACATTCGGTAAGATTGATCTAAAGTCTGGCTACCACCAAGTCCCGATAGAATAGACAGATGTATGGAAAACTACCTTCAAGTCAAAGGAAGGCCTTTTTGAATGGTTGGTGACGCCCTTTGGTTTCACAAATGCTCCAGCCACTTTCATGAGGATGATGGATGATATCCTGCGACCATTCACCAATACTTTTGTAGTGGTGTATTTGGATGATATTCCCATTTACAGCAAGACGTGGGCCGAACATTTGCAACATATTCAGCAGGTTTTGCACACCCTACGACAGCACAAGCTATATGCCAACTTGGAAAAATGCTTCTTCGGCATGGACAGTGTCCATTACCTGGGCTACATAATTGATCAGCATGGCTGACATGTGGATCCAGCCAAGATCCAAGTCATTTGTGACTGGCTAGCCCCAACCACACTCACTGAGCTTCAGAGCTTCTTGGGCCTTGCTAATTTCTACTACAGGTTTGTGTTCGGATTCTCCCATATTGTATGGGCCCTTAGCCAAATAACCAGGGGTGGTGGTAAGGAGAAATTTGCATGGGGTTGGTCCCAACAACAAGCGTCCGACGATTTGAAGTAGTGCTTGTGCTCAGCCCCATTACTTTCACTTCTAGACCTGCAGAAGCCCTTTGAGATCGAGACAAATGATTTAGACTATGCGGTGGGCATCATTCTCACTCAGCATGTCCACCCTGTGGCCTATCATAGTGATACACTCTCATATGTTGTCTGTAAGTACCCTACTTACGACAAAGAAATTTACTCCATTGTGCAATATTGCCTCCAGTGGAGACATTACATTCTTGGGAAGGAGACAATCATCCACACTGATCATAGGCCACTTCAGTTCATGCAGACACAAGGAAAATTGCAGAATGATCACCATCAAAAGTGGTCCACATACTTGCAACAATTCCACCTCAACATCAAGTATAAAACAGAAATCACCAATCACATCACTAATTGCCTCAGTAGACCGCCAGTTGCGGCACTCACTACGATGCTAGACACTTGCATCCATGCAACCTTTGGATGGCCCCAACTCTATGAGATAGACCCAGACTTCACCACCACCTACCAAATGTTGGGTGCAAATGCAGTTGTCGATAATTTCCATCTTCAAGATGTGTTGTTGTGTCATATAGGCCATATATGTGTTCCATCAAACGAGCGAGAGAAGCTAATTTGGGAAGCCCACTACATTCGGGTGGCAGGACACTTCAGCATCGAAAATACAGTGGTGATGCTACATAAACATTTCTACTGGCCGAAAATTCGACAGGAGGTCAGCAAGTATATTAGGTCCTCCACTGCCTACGCTATTTCCAAACTGACCACTAAGAAACAGGGCTTGTACAACCCATTCCTACTCCTGACAGGCCATGGGAATCCATCGCAATGGACTACATTTCAGGCCTCCTGTCCACCAAGCGGGGAAATGACTGTTTTTTTGTGGTTATTGATTGCTTTTCTAAGATGGTGATTCTGGTTGCCTGCAAGAATAACATCACAGCAGATGCCACTACCAAGATCTTCTTTGAATGAGTCTAGGTACATTTTTGAATCCCACAAACCATTGTCTCAGATCAGGATAGTTGTTTTCTCATCACATTCTGGTCGAGCCTTTGGTCACTACTGGACAACAAGCTCACCAAATCCACGGCCTTCCACCCCCAGACAGATGGCCAAACCGAGGTCGTCAATCGAATGATTGTGCATATCCTTTGCATGTATAATTCAAAGCACCCTCGCACATGGGATGAGAGCCTTCCCTATTTCCAACATAGCTACAATCGATCCCTGCATAGCTCAACCGGCCACAACCCATTTCAGGTGTGGTTGGGATTCCAACCATTGGGTCCCATAGATGTTGCACTTCCCCTTACGGTCACCTTGACCAACTCATCTCCTGATCCAACTAAAGATGACACAGCCACCCGGTTCATTAAGTGGATCCATCACATCCTCCAAAAGGTTCAGGATATCCTACATAAGTCCAATGACAAGTACAAGCGACGCCATGATCAACATCGAGTGCCACATAAGTTCTAGGTTGGCAACAAAGTTTGGTTGCACTTGCAGAAAGAATGCCTTACAGGACCCCATCGAAAGCTTCTCCCACTCCGCTATGGGTCATACACCATCACCAAGGCCATGGGGGATAATGATTTTGAGGTCAACATTCCTCCTTTCCTTGGCCTGCACCCAGTGTTCAACGTGGATCTCCTTCGCCCTTATTTCCCACCATTATTGGACACATCAGACGTAGTAGAAAAGATAACACCAACATATCTCAACCTCGACTACATACAATAGGAATCCAACGATAAGATTGTGGACACATAGATCAAGGGCACTCAATAGCAAAGGATCTAGCTTTATCGAGTCATCAAAGCAGGGCAGCTCCTGCACCAAGGCAAGTGGCTCACCCAGGGCCAAATTGAGCCAAAATTTGCTCATCTGATGGAGACCATTTATTCCTAAGAAGGGAGGATTGATCCAAGTGGATATTGGTGGCCACCCACCTCTTCCAACTGGCTCAAAATAGTTTTCTAACAATTTTGGCAATTTACTATTTTTAGCAGTTTTAACTTTCGGGGCCATTTTGAGGGACTAAATGAAGGTTTTTCGAGATCTAGATTCTCAATGATAGCCAAAGGCATGATTGGTCCCCCAAATTTAATCTCCTCAACGATACCTTTCCAATGGGATATCATACACCTAAAACGGAGATCGTATGCAAAAGTTACAGCCTCGGGAAGTTGATGTACTAACTTACGCAAATGGGGCCCAGATGACTTTTGGTGCTTCATGTCCTAGGGTTAGGTTTTTGGATGTCTAGGGTTTTTGGAATTCCTTTTTATTGTAAAAATGCCTTTAGAGCCTGATTTTAATCATCTTCTTTCGAATGAGCGCAACCGTCACATCTCTTCTCAACGATAAGCCGCCACCATTCCAACAAGCTTGTTTCCGTTGCATTTTACAGTTTCAGCTTATTTCCTTATTGAATAGAAAACCAGTTTTACTATATCTCTATTATTTTGTGTTATGCACCTGTTAATAATCTTTATTCATTTCATTATGCTCATAAAATCCATATCATTAGCGAACCTCCACAATTGGCAGTATGCCAAAAACTCTGACCAGAATAACGCTCTTCAATATTTCAAAGGTTTATTAACTTGATATTATATTTGGTGATCCTCCATAATTGATGACCCTCCAGACTTAGGGTTATGCCACAAAATACGTTTAATTTTGGTAGTTTTCACCGTTGGTTCCGCTAACCGAATTAAAAAATGGACCTTAAGCCCATGGTCACCCATATGACAAAAACCCCCCACAGTTATAAAAAATAACATCAGTTCGACTATCGTAGTCACTTTGACCAAAAGGTAGGGGGCTTGACAGGTCGTCTTAGGCTCTAGCCTGGTGATATTCTTGAGAAGTCCAAGAACCTATATCCCTCACCTTACCTTTAGTCTATGCGTCAGATACATGTAGTGAGTCCATCCTTTATAAACCTATATAAAACTTTTCGCACTATATATGTGGGATTAATCCAATAGGAGTTAATCATCACCGTCAATCACTTTATCGAATGATTGTTGAGTCTTCCAGGCTTTCTCTGTATCGATCGACTGCTGATTATTTCCATCGATCCAGCTTCAAGGCATTCTCTAAATGCCTCTTCTCCTCCTCTCTCATTCTTACTCCTCTCCATTGTCACTGCAAACGTTGTCACCCATATTAGCAAGTTGTTGCACAACATATCGACCATTACACATCAAACTTCCATGATAGCCATCAGAGATAGGTCGGGATTTATTTTTCCTGTTCTGTCAAACCTTTAATCATGAATTTCTCTTATCAAATCATGGAGTCAGAGGAGGATCATGACAACCTTTAACAAAGCTTAAATTTTGAGATGGAGGTGTGCATGGTTTACCTTGTAAGTCCAAGTCCCCATTTTGTCCAATGATCTGACATTGAGCAGTACCTGGTTTCTCTTAATTGGCCATTTATTCATCATCTTCACTCACAGATTCTTTAGAGGATGATGTCGTCATCTCATCATTTTTATTACTACTGTCATCGACCCAGTCTTATTATTGTCATCACAGTTTTGAAAATGTCTATAGTTAAAGTGCTCTCATGAGGCATCATTCACTCTGAGTAATGAATATCGTGTCAAATCAAGATCTACATTCTTTGCATTGAATTACATCACCAGGTTTTAATGAATTCTCATCTCATTGAAACCAAAATCGATCCTGAAAACCAAATCATTCCTCAAACCCAAATCCATCCTTGATGATAATTTAGATAGACATAATTTAATTCTTTGGATACCCACTATGATGCTTACAATACTCTCTTGGCAATGAAAGAATTGTAGATATTTTAAAAGCTTCAATCACACCCTTTGTGGTAGACACCAGATGGGTTGGGTATGTTATTTACATGTAGCATTTTGGATGTGGTATCAAACAAATATTTTCCAAGGTGCATTCATGCAACAATCCTTATTTAGATGGCTTTAATATTTAGAAGGAGAACATTTAGACTTTAATCAAAACTCATCATAGCCCCAACATTATTAAATTTACCACAGTAATTTGGAGCATAGAATATGGTGACCAGCTTCCTGTCTGCATAGGGTTTTGTCAATATTCCTCACTATGATCATGTAGAAATATTGATCAATATATTTCCCTGTTGACAAACTTTGGATCTTGTCATTCTCATCATCACATGAATGTACTTTGTCTTCTTTCATGTTCTTGTATGCCACATACATCTTGCTTTGTCCATGATAGGGCTTTTTGTACTGTAGTAACAGAGTGGCTTAATGCACATTGTTATTTTGTTAATGCCAATGAACAACAATGTCTCTCATCTATTTGACATCAATGCCAATGCCATCAATTCCAACCTATATTTTCATATTGCCAACAATCTCCCCCTTTGGCATTGATGGAAATATTATCTTCATTTCTCCCCCTTTGACATCAAGGAAAAATTGTTCAATGACTCCCCCTAACTTTGATCACTGTCTCCCCCTGAACTGATGCCAATAACTACATTATTTTCATGAGATATTAGATTGGAATAAAGACTACTCCCAATCTTTTCCTGGGATATTCAAATATATCTCTGCTTAAAGGTTTAGTGAAAATATTTGCAACCTGTTCTTGTGTTGGGACATAGTCCAATTTTAAGTTCTTTTTTTCAACCCGATCTCTTAGATAGTGGTATTTTATTGGAATGTGTTTAGATTTGGAGTGTTGGACATGGTTCTTGGAGATACTTATAGAACTTGTATTATGATAGTAGATAATAGTGGGTTCTTCAAACACTATTTTGATGTCTTGTAAGGTTTGTTTCATCCATTCTACTTGTGTGAAACATTATGTTGCTGCAATATACTCAACTTCGGTGGTAGACATAGAAATTGAGGATTGTTTCTTGATTATCCAAGCTTCCAATGATTCTACCAAGACGAATGCTCCTCCACTTGTACTTTTTCTGTCATCTACACAACCTTCCCAATCTGCATCTGAATATACCTTTAAAGTGAATGTATCCTTGCTAGGGTACCACAAACCAATATCTATGGTTCCTTTCAAATACCTAAAGATTCTTTTCACAGCTTGAACTGGCTCTCTTTTGGTGTTGTTTGGAATGTATCCACCATCCCAACAACTTTCTTGACATCAGGTCTGGATCTGTAGTGTTTTGGGTCTACATCTTTGGACTCATCTTCCTTGATTAGTTTGCATCCAATTTTCATAGGTGTACTAACAGGTTTGCAATCCTCTAACTGGAATTTCTTAAGCATATATTTAACATACTTGGACTAATGGATAAATAATCCCCTTTTGGACTGTACTATTTGTAATCCAAGAAAGAAATCCAGTTCACCAAGAAAGGACATTTCAAATTCTTGTTCCATCATCCTAGCAAAGTCCTTACTCATTTCTTCATCATCATTGCCAAATATAATATCATCAACATATACTTCCACAATAATCATGTTATCACCAACAAATTTACAATAAATATTATTGTTTGTTGATCCTCTTTTGAGGCCTTGTACTTGTAAATAAGAATCTATCCTTGCATACCATTCTCTGGGTGGTTGTTTTAGCCCATAGAGTGATTTCTTTAGTTTACAAACATAGTATCCTTTGTTATTTAATTGAAATTATTCCGGTTGCTCAATATATAATTCCTCTTCTAAGTTTCTATTGAGAAATGCTGACTTGGCATCCATATGTTATACTTTTAATTTTTTGTAGCTGGCAAAGGCTAACAACATCCTAATTGCCTCTAATCTGGCCACAGGTGCAAAGGTTTCTTCAAAGTCTACCCATTCAACCTGATCATACTCTTTACATACCAATCTGGCTTTGCTCCTAATTACTTGCCCATTCTCATCCACTTTGTTTTTATACACCCATTTAGTTCCACTAACATTCTTATTTGTTGGTCTTGGAACTAGTTCCCAAGTTTGATTTTTTTCAATCTAGTCCAATTCTTCATTCATATAATTGACCCAATTCTCATATTTACATGCCTTTTTGATTGAGTTGGCCTCAATATGTGACAAAAGTGTTATTTCTGTCTGATACAAAAATTTTCTTCTTGTCTGCACTCCATCACTTTTATTTCCAATTATCAGTTCTTCAGGATGATTATTTTGAGTCATTCTTGAGGGTGTATTTGTGTCTCTTCTTGGGGATTATTCTCTTATATCTTCTTCTCAATATCTTCCTCATATTCACTAGTATCCATATCATCCTCTTCCTTTTCTTCTTTATTCTCTTCTACTTCTTCTGCTTGTGTACCAACTGACTCATCATCATCTTCATCTTCATTTTCAAGTATAGTCTCTTGATGTTTGATCTGTATTGTTTTTAAATCATCCACCTTGACATATGCACTCTCAAAAATATTATGTAATCTAATATTTTAGCATATGTATGCTTTATTCATAGAAGCATATCCAAGAAACATACCTTCATCAGATCTAGCATCAAATTTTCTAAGATTCTCATCAATTCTTTTGATGTAACACTTACTTCCAAAGACCTTGAAATATTTTACCGAAGGAGCTCTTCCAAACCATATTTCATAAGGAGTCTTATTACTATTAATCTTGTGCTGACCTCTATTCAATATGTATACTTCTTTGCTTACAGCTTCCCTCCAATATCCATCAGATAATATGTCTTCATTGAGCATAGTCCTTGCAGCTTCCTAGACTGTTCTATTCCTTCTCTTAGCAATCCCATTTTGTTGACGTGTTCCGGTAGTAGATAATTGTATTTTTATTCCATGGGTTTCATAGAAGAGATCAAACTCTTTTGAGGTGAACTCACCACCATTCTCTGATCTAAGACATTTTATTTTTGTCTCCTTTTCATTTTCAATGAGGGTCTTAAAATATTCGAATTTGTTAAGTGCTTCTGATTTTTCCTTGAGAAAGCATACCCAACCCATTCTAGTAAAATCATCAATCAACAGCATAAAGTAGGACTCTCCTTGCAAAATCTTGGTCCTTGTAGGTCCACAGAGGTCGGTGTGAACAAGATATAAAGGTTTTGAGGCTAAGTATTCTTTTTTTTTTAACCTTATTCTATTTTTCTTCCCTAGTTGACAGTGTCTACACACAGGATTTGACGACTTTGTGATATTTGGAAAGTTTCTTGCTTCCCCAATATTTTTGACTTTCACTAAATTGTCAAATTTAATGTGCCCCAACCTTCTATGTCATAGCCAACTTTCATCTACTAAATTTATACAACACTCGTCATTCAATTTTGTATTTATTATATATACATTCTTGGGAGTTATAGGAGCAGTACCAACCAATTTTCCTAAGTCCTCTCTCCTAATATCACATTTATGGGAATCAAAGATGTAAATGTGCCCCTGATCACAGGTTTGGCTGACACTTAATAGGCTAGGTTTTATTTTTTCAACAAGCAACACATCCTTGGCTTTGTCTTTTCCCAAACTCGCAGTGCCTTTCCCAAGTATGTTACCTGAAGCATTGTCACCAAATGTAAATTTACCCTTTTGTTTCTTTAAGTTCAAAAACTTGTCCTTGTTTCCTGTCATATGTTTTGAACACCCATTGTCAACATACTAGAGATCCTCTTTATCTTGGGATTTCAAGGCAATAAAATATTCCTCTTTTGATGTTTTTTCTTTCCAAAGATTCTTTTGCTCTCTAATGAACTTTGGTTTTTCTGAGACTTCCATTAATCTACAATTACTGGCTTTATGTCCATAATTATGAAATCTGAAGCATTCTAGGTTCCCTTCTTGTAGAGGTGCAAAGGAGTTATAATTTCTTCTTTTAACTTGATTTAATGTTTGGTTATCTTTAAGGTTATATTTCTTAACCTTCAAGTTTTTCCTTCCATATGCTCTACAATTCATAGCTTTGTGTCT
>SNQJ01S0068192.1:0-17855 GCA_010110895.2 Picea sitchensis | reverse complement strand
GCATCAGAATTTCTCTGATATTCAATATCTCAGATTTGTACCCATATAAAGTTGAGGAAACAGAGACTGGAAATGAACAACCAGTGATCCAGTGGACAAAACACATGCCAGTTGCAAATAAGTCGCAGATGGAGTGCATACTGGACAAGAGAGTAAGCAAAAAGACCAGGCGGAAAGACTACTTTGAGTATTTGGTCAAATGGAAGAACCATCCAGTTGAGGATGCCAGCTGGGAAAACGAAGAAGAGATCCAAAAGCATGGACAGACCGTGCGTGAGCTCATGGACAGGAGTCCATGAAAATTTTCAAGCGAGGGAGTATGATGCAGGAGCATTGCCAACATCAAGTGAGCTAGCGCGGAAGCAAGGGACAGTTGGACAAGTGCCAGCACAAATTTTGAAAATCACCTTGAACTTGTTGCGCAATCTTAAATGTAGCCATTAAGAAGAAGCGCACTTGTATAATGTAAATGGACCTTGAGCCTTTAGCTCTCGTCCTTAGTAGGTAGAAGGCATTTAAGGTAGTTAATGCAGGTAGATAGAATTTAATTCTAGAGTAGACAGTTTTAGAGCGCAAGAGGGAAACGAGATATAGACACCCTCATTGTGTATTGTAAGATTAGATGAAGATTATGAGCATTGTTGGGAAGAGCAGGAGCATGCAGAGAGTTGTGTAAGAACACCCATGTACATATATTTGGATTAATAGAAAGAGTTTGATTCAAATTCATGGTTTTGTGTTGTTCTTTGTATTGATGTTGAATGATATGCTCATGAATGTTTGTTTCCTGTTATACATTCGCTTTATGTGTTGTGTATATGATTTCATGTTTGAGTTTGAAGTCTAAAAGGAAGAAGGAATGAGTTTCAATTGTTTCTCTATCTGAACAAGGATTCCTGGAAGGAGTGCAGTTGAAGTGTCCGCAAGGAGTGCATTGACAGAGGGTTCAGATAGGTAGCTTTTGTTCTCGTTCATTCAGAAGTGCAGACATGCACAGGAGCTATGCAAGGAGTGTGCAGGCCAAGCGAAGTCTCAGGGTTATGAACCTGAGTGAAGGGTGAGAGACTACTGCTGCAGGCGTGCGCAGAGTCAAAAGATTTCAACACTTGGGAAGTGTTTGAAAGTCTACTGCAAGGAGTGTGTGCAGGGATCTTCTGAAAGCTCATGAGGTATAGGACCTTCGAGAAAACGTCACAGAGAAGCACAGGGAGTTTGTGTCGTGAAGTGTTTAAGCAGGCGTTGTAAGTTTACATGCAGGAGGGCGAGTTCCATGGAGAGAAGCAACTTGTTCAGTTGTGCAGAGGTTCTCAGAGCAAGAACAGACGGTCGGATTTCTCTGAGGAGAATTCGCGAATTTCCGTGAGTCGTTAGATCTCAGAGAGAAACAGGGGAGATACGCCGAGTATTCCCAAAGGGTTCAAAGCTCAGGAGGGGCAGGACCGTAGATCCGAGCCACAAGGGTCGTCGGATTTACACGTGGATATGTGTATCGGAGTTCCGTGGGTGAAAGTCCCGTAAACATAGCAACAGGAATCGCGAAACGCGATATCCCGAAAGCCAAGAAAACAGTGTGGGGGCCACAAGGGTTAGCGAAGTGGACAGATGGCACACCATTTCAGAGTTTCGTGGTGAGAAGTTTCGAAACATCTGCATTAGGAATCGCGATATTGCGAACTCCGAAATGCTGATGAAGTGACGAAGCATTGAAAGTCAAACTCGCGCGTGCGTCGGAGTTTCGGCATATCGGGATTCGGGGGTCGGTAAAGCAAGTTGCTCGACATCGCGAGTGCCGAAATCGCGATAAGGAAAGTCCCGACAGGGTAAAGGAAAGGATCAGCATTGACTGGTTTCGAGTTTCAGGGATTCGAGAACCGAACGCTCGACCACTGGATTCACGAAGTCGCGAAGTCCGATCTCCCGATTGTAAAGAGGGGGATCCCACGAGCATTGTTGTGGGTGCAGATTTCCTGATAGGGAAATAGAAGAACCATTTGGAGTTCTTCGGGCTGTGGAAGGAGGAAAGATCATGTGTGCACGTCGACCTTCCGACCTGTGGGTTGTGAGGTTGTGAACGTCGCCATCACCTTCCTATTAGCATTAACCAAAAAAACACCTCTTACAATTGCAATTGATTTACAATAATTAGGAATATGAAAAAGGTTATCATGATCCTTTCCATATCCTAAACCATATATGTTTCGTCTAAATTGTAATTCTTCCCATGGTCTAACAAATTTATCTATATTGTCAACCTGATCCTCATGTTGAACCTTCAATTTATCCACATTGTTTCCAGTGTCATTAGTCAAGGCTACACTCACTTCATCAAAGGAAAAACATTGCAACTCACAATCAACAAGTGCAAGTTTGGTTTCTTGTTCCTTGATTTAGTTTTCTTGCTCCTTGGTGTCATCGTTAAATGATGTCAACTTTTGAGTCAAAAACATTGTATTTGTAGCAAATGTACCTTTTTGTGCAGTATGTAAAAACAACAAAATTAGTGAGCATTCCTTTTTGCATTGAAATTGTAGATTCTGGAGTCTTTCTAATCAATGTTTGCAACATATGAAACATTTTGTCAATTCCTACCATTTTGATGCGCTTGAAATATGCCTAATGTGCAAAAGCAAAGGCATCCTTAAGACCGCAATATAAACCAATACACACAAAAAAAAATCCTAAAACCCCCTTATTCAATTTTGGGTCAATCTTGAATTATAGACACCAATTTATATTAACTAAGATAAGAACTCTGTACAATGACTAAAAATAACTCTTCAAGTACCCATCAAATCCTTATAACTCTAATTAACACCTTATTACAATATCACATATAAATTTCACCCTTATAACTCAATTACAAAAAGTATACAACTTATAAATCCTTAAAATTATATTTCCAGAGATATACCACCTTATAACTTATTACTCCTTTTACAAATACTCTTATATCTTGAAACAAACTTCCTATATATCCTTTTACAAATGATGTACTTATAACATCTTGTGAAAAACAACAAGCAACCTTATAACTCATTAATGCACATCATCCTTAACTTCAAAATGAATGGAACAATTTACCATTTACTTTACCAAGACAACGTGTCTTCACTTTGCATTACAACCATATTAAACGTGTCTTCACTTTGCATTACAACCATATTAAGAACAACTAAACCATTAAAGAAAATGATAAATTCACATTCCAGATTTAAATCTCATTCCAATCAGATCACAGGTTCTTCAAGAATTTGAAATAGTTCGCATGCCCAGTCTATTCATCCATCCAACTGTTTGGTCATCCGTCCAACTATTTTGTTCTTCTACTTCTTCTGAGATTTCAAAAGAACCCTTCTCGCGCTTGTTTGTTCACGACGATCAAAATGATACAAAACCTAATAGGTCTCAAAGGTAGAGTGGATGCTCCAATAATCGATTTTATAGATTCCATTAACAAACATCCTTTGTATTACACCACCAACTCATGCTCTGGAAGAATTTCCATCCTCATGAGTACTCTACAACACAAAACGATGCCAACAAGTCTCATGCTCTCTCCGCCTTGGGATTTCGACCATGCAAACCTCCGCTGCTTCAACTTCTTCGACAACGCATATACCGCATACTCATGTATCATTCATAGTCCAGTTTTATATTCAGGCATTGAACATGGTGGCTGCAAGTGCCTCGTCCTAAGCGTTGCAACCTCGTCATTTCTATTTGAGTCCTCAAAATGGGCGTGCATTGTACATCTCTTCACAAT
The DNA here is from genome assembly GCA_010110895.2 of Picea sitchensis. Classification (NCBI taxonomy): domain Eukaryota; kingdom Viridiplantae; phylum Streptophyta; class Pinopsida; order Pinales; family Pinaceae; genus Picea; species Picea sitchensis. The sequence continues at coordinate 14,092 of SNQJ01S0068192.1, read as the reverse complement.
GATTCCAAGAAACCAGTGACAATTTTCATATGGTAACCAACACGATTCAGATTTTTCTCATAACAAAAAAAAATTATAATCAGCAGCCTGGAGACAGTACAATCTATAATCACCCCGTGCATAGCTCTCTAGGATCTCCATCCACTATTCAATCTTATTGGGAAAAAAGCATATACAAGACACTGAGCATATACTCTAATGACAGGAAAAAAATGCCCAGGTAGGAACAATTTAGCACACAGGAAGGCCAACGTATAGGGTAGCGCGCACATTTTATTCAAACCCAGTTTTTATAAGCATCTTAGAGACTACTTCATTTTTATTTATATGCTTCTCTTATCATAGGCATCTCCTCTAATGTGGAATGAAATATTCTTTCCCAAATATTCTCAAGGGTTCACAATTCACTGCTTCAATGATAATTAGTCTGAGATCCATATTTGACGTTACCAAAGGTTTCACATCCCTCACAGTTATGAACGATCCATTTAACCATGGTCTGCGATTCAAGTGTCCACTTATATGCCATCAACCTATGGCTGCGTCGTAATATCCATCATATTATATCTACTTTGCACAAAATTGAGAGCGTATTTCCAAAGATTTTACATGCCACAGGATTTTGCAAAATCATGCCTTATATTTTTGAAGGACCCAAACTCAGATGTCCAATTTAATGCATAATAAAAGCCCAACTGAATCAACTTAAAATATTCAATAAAAAAAATGGCGGTTCTGAAATTAACCTTCTCCTCTACGTAGCTGCCTCACACAGATCCGGGATAACTCTTCGAACTCCTTCACAGGCTGATAGGTATCTTAATGCTCTGATCTCGTTGCCTTTAGAACAAACCAAACCTTTTTTCAGATCGTTGTTCCTTTACGCTCAGATTAATCTGTATTCACAGTTCTTAAAAAACTCCTTCAGTTTCTTAGTCGACATCTCCCAGTGACCTTTGCTCTTACAAACTATTCCTCTATAGGATGGTAATCAAGCATTGCTCTCATACCACATGATAGAAATTAAGGTAAGAAAATTAAGAAATGGTCAATGATTAATATAAGCCAATAATTAACATAAGATAATAAGGTGGCATTAGGACTATGATTAGGAACAATAATAATAACAAATGTTCTTATATTACCAAGGTGGGAAGACCATGGAGTACTATGATTGGGATCTGATATTATTTTTGTCGAAATTGAAAATAGGAACAATGTCTAATTGTATTTCTAGTTAGAGATAATGACCAACATGACAATGGGATACAAGAAATTGAAAATGTTATGGCGTTGTTAGTTATCATTTTCTTGACATGGACAACATATCCCTAGAGATAATGACCAAGATGACAATGGGATACAAGAACTTGAAAATGTTATGGTGTTGTTGTCAGTTATCATTTTCTTGACATGGACAACATATCCTAAGGTTTTTTTAATGTTTTACATATGTGAATTATTTTCCAAACAATTTTTCAAAAATGTTTATGGCATTGTCAACTATCATTTTCTTGACATGGACCACATAACATATAGTAAGGTTGAGTTGAATGTTTTTAATGCTTCAAAATGTTTATGGCGTTGTCAGTTAGAATGTTTTTAATGTTTTACATATGTGAACAATTATTATGTGTGGTTGACATTGAAGAAGTGTAGATAATCTTGCCAAAAGGACATTGAATACACTTGAGTTGAATGTTTTTAATGTTTTACATATGTGAATTATTTTCCAAACAATTATTATGTGTGGTTGACATTGAAGAAGTGTAGATAATCTTGTCAAAAGGACATTGAATGCACTTTAAAGTATGGTTGTCTACATGTCGTGGGTGTTAATTACAAGGTTTGTTGCAATGTGCCTATGGTTGTCCACATATCGTGGGTGTTAATTACAAGGTTTGTTGCAATGTGCCTATGGTTGTCCACATGTTGTGGGTGTTAATTACAAGGTTTGTTGCAATGTGCCTATGGTTGTCCACATGTCGTGGGTGTTAATTACAAGGTTTGTTGCAATGTGCGGTAGTTTTCCAACTAAACATAAATTATCAAATTACTTACAATATTAAACTATTGTTTGTTTCTAAAGATTGTCATTTACTTAACATAGATAATGGATTTATCAACATTTCTATTTTGTTTTATGTTGATATGTCTAGAATTTAAATTACAAGTTTGCAATATTATTTTACCTTAATTTATGTTTGAATAGATTTATAATTTTTATTTGTTACATATAAAGGTTTTTTTTTTTTTCAATTTTTATTGGATTAAAACTATGATATAATCCAATCTTAAAAACATGTGTACGTTTAATGTCGAGAATTTAAAGTTCAAGTTGGCAATATTTTTTTACCTTAATTTATGTTTGAATAGATTGATAATTTTTTATTAGTTACATATAAAGGTTATTGTTTTTTTTTCAATTTTTATTGGATTAAAAACTATGATATAATCCAATCTTAAAAACATGTGTCCGTCTCCCAAATAGAAACTTTAAATATAAATTAAGGTTCTATTAGAGAGAACATGTAAAATATTTGAATGAAATATGGCCCTTTTTCAAGAACTTGGCAAGGAACATTATAAAAGCAGAAAGAGAGTGCGAAAAAGTGAATGGTTTTTTTAGTTGTAATTTTTATGGCATGGGAAATAATTGGAAAAATGAGTATGCATGGACATTAACAAATACTTCAAGTTAGACCGTTAGTTAAAACATGGGTTATGACACTTTATGTTATTATAATCCTTTTCTTTGTGGAAATAGGGTTATTAGACCTTATGTTTTCATAATACCAAATAGAAAAGTGGTGTCTATTTGTATCTCTATGAGGAGAGAATGGCAAGGATGAAAATTGTAAGGTTGGAATGAATGTTATTCAATGTTTTATATTGAAGAACGTTTTTCTAAAAAATTGAGTATGTGTAATATTTTGAGATCGTTCTACATAATACTCTATATGTGTATAGGATAAGTTTAAACATTTTACGATTTGGACTTTTTCTAGCAATCTCATTTGAAATTGATTATAGATAAATTGTTGGAATTGAAGATTTTCATTACTGAACTTGCATTTTTTATTGCAAAAATGGATTCAACACCCTGAAAAACCATTTTGCATCTCGATTACGCAATATCAAAAATTGAAATCTACAATTCTAGCAATTTGCAACCGAATTTTGGCAAACAAATGGTCAGGGAAAATATGATCATAAAGGTCAAAATCGTAGCATGTTTAGAATATGATTATGTGCAAAGGATGAGTCTAAACATTCTACGATTTTGACTTTTTCTATCAATCTCGCCAAAATTCAGCTATAGAAGAATTGTTGGAATTGCAATTTTTTCGTTATTGTATTTACATTTTCTATTGAAAAAATGGATCCAGTTCCTCAAAAACCCCTATTGCACCTAGATTGTGTAATCTAAACCATCAAAATCTACAATTCTATCAATTTATAGTCATATTTTGGAAAAAAATGGTCAAAAAAACATGACCGTAAAAGATTGAAATCCAGCATGTTTAGACAACACGTGTGCGCAAGTCGTGAGTATAAAAATTCTATGATCTAGATTTGTTCCAATAATCTCACTTGAATTTGGAAATAGAAGAAGTCGTGCAATTACAATTTTTCACGACTGGATTTTCATTTTTGATTGCAAAAATGCCTTCGACACCCTAGAAAACCACTATTGCACCCATATTGTGCAATCTCAACAACTGAAATATAGAATTATAACAATTTGTAGTTGAATTTTGGGCGAAATTGGTAAAATGAAGATGAGTGTAAAAGGTCAAAATCGTAGCATGTTTAGACTATGTTTAGGTGCAAAGGACGACTCTAAATGTTCTATGATTTGGACTCTTTTCTTGCATTCTCACCTAAATCCGGCTATAGAAGAATTGTTGGAATTGAAATTTTGCATTGTTGGATTTACACCTTTAATTGCAGAGATGGAATGAATTCCCTCAAAAACCCGTATTGCACCAGGATTGTGCAATCTCAAGAATTGAAATGTACAATTCTAGCAATTTGTAGTCGAATTTTTGTAACAAATAAAAGAATTGTTGTAATTGCAATTTTTTGTTGATGTATTTGCATTTTTTATTGAAAAAATGGATTGAGTGCCTTCAAAAATTTCTACCACACCTAGATTGTGTAATCTAAACAATTGAAATCTACAATTATAATAATTTGTAGCCATATTTTAGGTAAAATGATTGGGAAAATATGACCGTAGGAGGTCAAAATCCTAACATGTTTAAACTACAATTATGTGCAAAGAACGAGTCTAAATATTCCTTGTCTAAATGACAATGAATGCACTGGTTCTCCACATGTGGTGGTCACTAATTACAAGGCTTGTTACATTGTGGGGTGGTTGTCCCCATGTACATGCAAATTGTCTAATCCCTGGGAATTAGTGACAATCAATTAAAATATTAGGTTATTATTTGATGTAGATGAACCTCCCATAAAAAAAAAATTATTGGTATTTTCAAATCTATGTTGACATTGCTTTTTTTTTCTTGTTAACTTATGTTTAAATGGATTGAAAAAAATTATTTGCTATACATGAATTTTAGTTTTTTTCTCTGTTAATTGGATTAAAAAATATGATATGATCCCATGTTAAAAAACATGTGCCAATCTCCCCAAATTAAATATCTAAATATAATTAAGGTTTTTTTGTATCAAGAGAATTCGTGAAATATTTGACTGAAATATTGTCCATTTCCAATAACTTAGCAAGAATAAAATAGAAAGAAAGTAGCAAAAAGTGAATGAGCTTTTGAGCTATAGGATTTTACTGTGTGGGGCATAAAAGAAAAAATTAGTTGTGTATGGATAGTACCACAAGTGAGAGCATCATTATAAATATGGGTCAGAGGACCTTATGTTACCATAATCCTTTTCTTGGAAGAAATATGAAATAGAAAAACAATGTTTATTTGTATCTCTAGTAGGAGATACATGCAAGGGTGATAATGAGATGCAATCTCATCAAGTATTTGTATCCCCTAAAGCAAAAACCTCACGCATGGTTTGACAATCTAAGTGAGCATCTTTTGAAGATCAATTCCAAGAATTTTAATCTTGATGATGTAACTTTGTTTGTCAAGAATTTTGGAAAATTCATTGTATATCTTGTGGTGTATGTAGATGATCTTTTTAGAATAGGGAACCGTGAATCATATATTGCAATCATAAAGAAAGAATTTAAAAAGGGTTTTGAGATGATAGATGTCGAACATCTTCACTATTGCTTAGGTATTGAAGTAACTCAAAATGCAAGGTATATAATCATTTCCCAAAAGAAGTACATTAGAGAGTTGTTGAATAAATTTTCCATGATTGATTGTAACCCTCTCTTTACTCGAATGGAGAAAATTTTGAAAATAACATTGAAAGAGAGTTCTAAGTTAATTGAAGGGAACTCAAGACTTTAGGCTAAAATACTCTAAGGTGGAGAAATTCAAACTATTTGGTCATATAGATTCAAACTTTGACAGGGATAAAGAGAATGGAGTCTCTACTTCAAGATACCCCATGAGTCTTGGATTAGTATATATCTTTTGGAGATCACGTCAACAATTGCTTCCAACATATTCCACCACAGAGGCATAGTATGTGGTTGTTGTAGAGGGAAAAAGGATATTATGTGGCTTGAGAGCATACTAGAGGATTTGCAATAGAAATAGGAGAATGCTACTACACTTTTGATTGGCAATTCTTATGCAATCAAATTGGCTAAGAATCGTAGATTCCATGAACGAACAAAGCATATCAACATGAAGTGGCATCTAATTCAACATCATGTAGATGTCAAGACTATTCATTTGATGCATTATTCTGTAAGTCAGCAAATTGCATACATCTTCATTAAAGAAATCAAAAGAAAAAAATTCGAAAAGTTCATTAACATACTTGAACTCACAAATACCCCTTTGAATTAAAGAGTGGAATGTTAGGTACCTGATTATGATGTATTCTAAATATTATTACTAAAAAAAAATATGAAATGTCAAACACAAATAAAAATAGTCATCAAACATGTCGGAAGATGAAACTAAAGATAATATCTCATTGTATTTATATAGGTCTCATATTAATAAATTTTATTCACGATGGAGTTATCCATGGGAGCGACCTCTTTAATAAATATTTTACATGCTTCAAATGGGTTTGTGTCGAGACGTTTATTGTCTCTGAGTGTGACAAACATGCGCAAGGGACTTCCTTTGGATTATGAATCAATTTTGAGGTGTGCTCCTTCGAAAATCTAAATCTAATGGGACTTGCAACCAACTTCATTTGCTAGACACTCGTGACATTTTGGCGGGGCACACCTTGACTAGAATGGAACCTAGTGAATTACATCCATCATCAGTCTCATCACTGAAACTTCGTGTACAACATAGGAAACTTCCTTGGCCGTTTCATGTTATGTGTAATGTTGCCACGTTTTGACTATTACTCCAATTTACTCACAAGAATATACGAAAACATTGTGGCTTAAAAGATGTATATCTTGAGAATTTTGAATAAATTGCATGGTTTTTGTTGGGTACTCTAGCAACTCTTTTTTATTCAAGTTTTTTGGTTTGAATTTTTTGAATTCGAACTTGAATTTAAATTCTAACTTGGTCACTAGCCACCAAGATTCATTTTAAAATTTATTTTTTTAAATTTACTTTATCATGTTTTGAGAGGGAAGTGCAAAATTTTTTAGAGTTTTGAATCTCAAATTTTTCACATCTAAGGATTTAATTTTTCTTGGTGCATGAGAGATCCATAATTAAAATGGATCTAGGATGGTTGCAAATCTCTAGATGTCATGTTAATTTTTTTTATAAATTAGAACATATAATTACCTCATTTAAATCTGTTAAATATAATTCGTTTTCAAAATAAGGTTAGTTAAATAATAATTATAAAGTAACTATGATGATTAATGGATGACCGACTTCTCTGTCTTTTCATATTGTGATCCAAATGGATGTCGGTGGCCTCCCACCTATTCCAACTGGTTCATTTTTGCAGTTTTCCAGTTTGGCAGTTTTTTTCCTAGTTTTCGGGTCCCTGACTTGCTGGGCCGTTTTGAGGCCCTAAAAAACGTTTTTAGGGCTCGCCATAGTAAAAAATGACCTTTGATATATTGTAACAAAATGTGTAGTCCTCAGATAGACCTTTCCAATGGGATATCGTGCAACTAAAACAGAGATCGTATGCAAAAGTTACAACCTCAGGAAGTTGATGTACTAACTTACCCAAACAGGGCCCACATGACTTTTGGTGCTTCATCTCCGAGGGTTAGGTTTTTGGATGTCTAGGGTTTTTGACATTCTTTTTTATTGTAAAAAGGTCTTCAGAGCCTCATTGTAATCATCTTCTTGTGAATGAGCACAGTCGTCACATCTCTTCTCAGAGATAAGCCGCCACCATTCCAACAAGTTTGTTTTCCACTGCATTTTACAGTTTCAACTTATTTCCCTATTGAATAGAAAACCAGTTTTATTGTATCCATTGTATTTTGTGTTAAGCATCTTTTAATAATTTGTATTCATTTCGTTCTGCTCATAAAATCCGGATCATATTGATCATACAAAAATGAAAATTAAATTGTAAAACAAACCCTTAACTTTAAATATTACAATAAATGTGAGAGCTTGCAACTCTTTATGTCCAATATCTATAGTTGTTTTGTCTAATGTCAATCCCTATGACTTATGGATTGTTCATCCTCAAGCTATTCTGAATGGAATATGTGAGAATACCTCATCCCAAGGAACTCCCACATAGTTATCAAATCTTACTAAAACAAATGTGGGATTTCTATGGGAAAACATTCAGAATTATACACAATAATGGATTTTTCAACTACTTTAGGAGCACTAATGAATAGTTTCACATCGGTCAATAAGTCTAAAGTAAGAATTATCCTCGGTTGGTCCAATTGCAATAAGAAACCAAAATTCCAATTGTTCCTCATCTTAATCAAAAGAGTGGGTTCTTTTTCTTGTCACAAAAGTTCAACTTGTAAACCTGAGATGTCCTTAACTACTATATGAAGCACTAAGTGAATTATTGATGTCGATATGTTGAATGTTCCAATTTCAGTGGGGGCCTAAAGAAGTAAGGGGCTTGTTTCCAGACATACTCAATTTCAAATTCTTGTTTAACTACTCCAATCAAGTAGGACATTTTAGTACCCGGATTCCCTTGAATAATAATATGCAATGATTCGTTGTGACCACCTCCTCTATAATGTTCAATGATAGTATTATATGTTGTCCTTTTGCTTTCCTCTAAAATTTACAATGAAAAAGTGTTTTCATCTCCATAAGAAAGGACGACATTGACATGTCGTTTATGAGATGTGAAATGCACTGCATGATTAGAAAGGGAATTCTTAAAGATTCAATGTTGACATTCTTACAACTAATATTGTATGAGGTTCCATTTTGTTATTTTCATCACATTGATGGAGATTCGTTGGAGCATTGGGTCGACTTGGGGGTATACATATTCATGGAGCCCCTTCTCTTCATTACATTTGATCACTTGATGGAGATATTTAGCTGGGGGAGTGTGACTTCTCCTTGTTTGAATGGTGATTGTTCTTGCTACTTGGTAGTCTTGTCTTTGGAGGTGATTGTTTGCAACATATCTCCAGACCATCTTCATTTTATCTCTGATGTGAGGATAGTCTTATGGATTTTACCTCTGGTGAATCACGAGGGCTATCCTTAAACGCTCTCTATCTCTATTGACCGTGATATGTGTATAAGCATGATGAATCCTACAACGAAAAACCCTTGTTCAATACGGTGTGAACTTGCGGCCTCCATTCACATCAACTCGAGACCAAGAAACACTAAAATGAAAATCCGACCACCACAATCGATGCTCCCAAATAACCTATCATTCTGACTCCACGACAGTGGTGTCGTGGGTCTCCCTTCCTTCTTACCAAAAAATGGGTGCGTTGCTCCTCTTCCTTCCTTTACCCTCGGCCACAAACCCATGCCTATGATATTCAAAGAAAAAAAAAACCATGGCATTGATGGACGAATTACACAGATAACAACACGACTAGGGTATGACTTTGAGAAAGATACCAAAAAAAACAAACAAAGTTCTTCTTGCCCCCTCACTTGCTCGATCGAATAAATTCATTGATAGCTTACTATGATACCACTTGTTAGGAATAAGGGAGAGATTCAAAATAGGCACAAAATCAATTAAGCACACAAGAGACCATGGTTTATCTTGGAAACCCAAAATTGGGAAACCAACACCTAATAAATCTATTAGTCTTGGCCAAACCGACCAAGCCAAACCAAAGGCATAATACAATTGAGATCTCAAGCCTTTTTAAACACTTCATTACATGCAATCCATGGGCACAATACCACTGGCTACCAAAACCATGGGCCCAAAAACCACCTACTCAATTGAGTCTAGTAACCACGACTCTATGATTAATAGTAGGCATGCATTATTGTACCCCAATAAACATATCAATGCAAAGACTATTCATAATAGAACACCATGTGCATTATTGGTTCCTTCCTTCTTGGTTGTTGTAAAAAATATGCATATATTTCTTCACACACTATGCCAGCAATAGATTGATCACTAAACCATATGGCATGATTATTAAAGGGTGGACAAACAAGAACATGCATTATGAATATATGGTAGAAAAAAATACTTTCAATAATAATGGATTATTTAAAATCTTTTGTATCTAATTAAATTTAACAATTTCCTAAAATTTGGAATAAAATCATTCATAAAATTTATATTGAAATTACCAATACAATAAAAAAAATTATAATCAAATATCACACATAAACTATATAACAATTAAAAATTAATAATTTCATCCAGAAAGACATTTATTGCAATAACCAATATAATAACAAACCATAAAAAAAATTATAATCAAATATCACACATTAAACTACAAAACAATTAAAAATTAATAATTCCAACAAGAAAGACATTCACGCATGAGATTTGTATGCCTTGGGAAGCTGTTAATTTATTTATTATAAAAAATAAAATTAATGCATAAGATTTTTGTGAAGTTGTTGATTTATCATCCATGAAGCAGACGAAAAAAGTCAATAGCTAGTTAATATCGATCTTGGGGAGCAGACTCAGTCCACCTTCCACGCCTCACTAATGTTTTTAGTGCTGTTATAATAAAAACAATTAGTAACAATATGGCAAGTTTTCAATAACTTACAAGAACATTGAAAAAACAGGAAGAGAGTAGGACAAAGTGAGCGGTTTTTTTGTTGTAGTAGTAGGGATTTATGCCAAGGGACATAATTGGAAAAGTGACTTGCGTTTGACATGTAGGATTTTATCGCATGGTAGATAATTGGAAAAATGAGTTATGCATGGACAATATCATAAGTCAAAACTTTATGTAGCATAATCCTTTTCTCGGTAGAAACTGGAAATAGAAAAATAGTGTCCATATATACAAGTTGAAAGTAAGGATTTTCATCGAACATTTGGATACAAGGTACAAGATCTTTTTTTCTCTCTTCTAAATAATCATTTATTGATTGATTTGTATGTTGGAGGGTAGATTCAGTCTTTTAGATATAGTTGTAATCTATGGTAACATAGACCCAAGGTCATAGGTTTAAAAATACCGTAACAATGGGTTTTTACCAACCCTTGGAAAAGATAACAATGGCATACAAGGACTTAAGAATTGTGTCAGTGCTCATTTTCTTGACATGGAAACATATGTAAGGTTATGTTGAATGCTTGACAATGATTTACATTTAAGAATTATTTTCCAAATAACTAATTATGTGTGATATTTTCATATCCTTCTGTATTGATGTTGCAGTGTATCCTATATGTGCAAATATTCGTTGGGCACATTACACTAAATGCACTACCGGGTCTAGTTGTCAACATGTCGTGGAAATCTTGTTGCATTGAGAGGTGGTTTCCCCAGCAGCATCTAAATTGTCCAATCCATGGCATTGGGAATTAGGGACAATTAATTACAATTTGGGTTGTTATTTGATGTTAGAGATTATCATTTACTTGGAGTTGTTATATAAATAATGGAGCATATGAAACTCGCATGGATTTTTGTTCATATATCATGGGAGTTCTAAGTCCACCTTGGTATTACTCTTTTCATTAATTTATATGTGAATGGATTCATTAATTTATGTATGAATGGATTGAATTTTTTTTACTTGTAGCTATATATAAATCCTATAGATAAAGTCTAGCTATTTTTTCCCATTTTTATTGGATTAAAAAATATAATTTAATTCAGTCTCAAAAATAATCTTTGAAATCTCTCCAAATAAAAAATCTAAATATAAATTATTAAAAGAACAAAAAGAATGAGAGAAAGAGAGCACTAAAAAATTAATGATTTTTTGAGTTGTAGGAGTTTATCCCTTGGGACATAAATGAAAAAATGAGTTATGCATGGAAAATAACATAAGACCACGGGTGAGAGCTTTATTACAGACATCAGTTATGTTTGTTGTTTGTTCTGTTGATTAATAGGGTTGTTTGTTATTGATGTCAACCCTTGAAGCAAGTCCGGTAGCAAATTACGGTAGCCCAACAATATGGTTAAGGTATCTAAGTTTGTTTGATGTATAATGGTATGAAGTTTAGCGTATTTGTAGGTAAAACTATTCTAGATGGATAATACATATCATGTCATTTCCAGTTATATGTGGAATGCCACATAACTCCTCACAGTTAGAGAGTTATGTCCTTGTGAAGTTGGAGAACCCTTATGAGTTATCTAGAAGTCAATGAAGTCAAAATTAATCTAGAAGCTCCTGGAAGAAGTTGACTAGTCAAGTGAGTGAAACTAGGAGTTAATCATGGGTTAATTTGTTTCAATAAGAAAATAATTAAAAATAAATTAGTTGCAACTAGAAGTGGAAAATTTACTATTTGTAGCAAAGTGGGTTAGAAGTGGACAAGTGGTTAGAAGTGGGTTAGCCCTAAAAGAAGGAAATTGGGTTAAGTTGGTTAGAAAGTAACCCCTTGAGGAAGCTACATGGAAGTATAAATAAGAGATAAATTATCTCTTATTAGCATCTATTGAGCACATTGAATATCTATTATTTTGTAAGGTTTATTGCAAGTTATCATTGATACCTCTAAAGTTGCGCAAGTCTAAGGTAGCATGAAGGGTTGATGGCAAAAGTTTCAGAGTTTCAGAAATACTGAAAAAACCCCTAGTTTTTTAGGTGTACGTGGGCTGCGATGGAGCAGGGTGTGTATGTATACGGGCTAGTAGTAGTGCGTACATGAGGGTAAAGCCCTAAAAACTTGAAAAGATGAAGATGCCAGGTCTTTAGAGTTTGAAAGCAAGCTCTGAGGAAGGTCTACAATGATCAGGTACATCAGATCTATCTATTAGTTCAAAAGGTATGTCTTATTTCTATGAGTAGTTGGATTTTGTTGTCTACATGAGAAATGGTTATGGAAGTTTGAGGATTTTCCCTAGAGAGATTAATGGCTTCATGAGACTTTTAGTATAAGTCAAATCTATAGAAATACAATGATGATATAATCAATAGTTATCATTGATACATCTTGTTAGTGATGAGGCACATCTTGTATTTCTTGGTATATGGTTAAGGGTTTTTGTGGTACATGGTTGAGAGCTTGTATTTGTGAAGTGGTTGATGTATTGATAGGATGCATATCAGTAAGGGTTTGGTGTCTAGTGCATATGAGGGCTATTATACTTATTCATGATTATACGTGTATGACACATGACTAGAAGGGATATAGATACACTTGGTTAAGGGATATGTATGAAAATGTATGCGCAAGGAACATCTACCGGATGGACACAGTGACAGGTTGCATGTTGATGTGACATAGGCAAAAAAGGGTCAAAGTTATTCAGTAAGGTGAAAATCCTTGGTTCAGAAGGAATACACAAGTTATAATATAGACAGGTTGCATACATACGTGGGCTACATTAAAAATAGGTCACAAACATAAGCGAGTTGCAGCATAGACATGTCACGTCCCTATTGGATTTTGTTGGTATAGGAAGGGTACAGGTATAGGTTGGTTACAGGACAGTGGAACAGATTGGATACAGATTATTGGCATAGATTGGTATGGGTTTACAGTGTTATATCTCACAGTGATAGTGTGACAATGGTTTCATCATTTTACTTACATTTCAGGGTGGTAGGATGGGGAAAGGATAGGTGGTTGTAACCACCTTTCGGTTGTAGCCTCCTTCTGGTTATAACTAGAGAATTGGGGAGTTAGAGCTTCTCTTAGGGTGTAGCCTGAAAATATAGGGGGTCAGAGCCTCCTTCCAGTTGTAGGTAGAGAACAAAGGAAGTTGGTGATTCCAATGAATGTAATTCTTAAAGACATATAAGAAAAAACATTATGTATTTTTCTACCGCATTGGGTTTCCACGTAAAAATATTGGTGTATTGTGCATGTGTGTGATTGTTCATTGTTTATGGTTTATTTACTTTGCACTTATTGGATGATAATATTATATTGATCATAAAGATAAATAACACTTACATATTGTTGTTAAAAGGATTAGTATTTCTCTATTATTGATTCACCCCCCCTCTCAGTAATCCAACAATCGGTATCAGAGCAGGTTCTTTCAGAAATCCGTTTAACCATTGAAAGGTAAATCACGAAGAAAAATAGTATGTATAAAAATGGAATACCACAGTTTGATGGACATAACTATGCATTATGGAGCAAAAGGATGGAAAAATATGTACATGCACAAGGATATGAGGTTAGGCAATCAGTTTTAGATGGATATAAAGAACCAACAGTTCCACCAACAAATGGAAACAGAAAGAAACTCAGTCTAAATAATTCAAAAGACACAAATGGACTTATGAATGGTCTTTGTGATTTTATATATGTCAAAGTTATGCATTGCAGCTCCGTTAAAGAGATTTGGGAAAAAATTAAAAATATTTATGAAGGAGATGCAAAGGTTGTAACATCCCGCTCTGGCGCACTGACAAAACTTATTCTTTGAGGACACTTGCTCGCAAGTGATCTGGATTTT
>SNQJ01S0068189.1:123341-138958 GCA_010110895.2 Picea sitchensis | reverse complement strand
AACTAGGGACAACCCCCCTTGGCTTCCCTAGGAGTAAGCCTAGACGGAAGAAGTTCTTGTCAAGGTGACAGTGTGGGCAGGAACTTAGACATTGTGTCTCCGAGGGCACACTAAGTGAGTCGGACTTAGCTCACGTTTGCAAGTGTGCATAAGGGCGACAACACACCCCAAACAAATTCATACATAAAGAATCTCACCCTCCAAGGAGATTCCAGAAGTTTCAGAAAGGTCAAAGAAGAGAAAAAGATTTCTCATCCTACCAATGTTACCATTGTGACAAGATGGGACATATTGCTAAGAATTGTCCAGCTAGACGAGAAGAATACAAGAAGAGAAACAAGAGGCACCATGCCCATACAGTTGAAGATGAAGAGCCACCCACAAAGATGATAAAAGAACAGATTGAACACTATGTCTTAATCTCTGCCCTCTCAGGATCAGTATCGCCTGGTGAGGACACTTGGCTCATAGACAGTGGTGCTTCCAAGCACATGACAAGTCAAAGAGACATTCTCTCTTACCTTACAGAAAAGAAGTTTCCCCAGAAAGTTACACTTGGAGATGATTATCAATACCCTATCAAAGGAGTAGGAGAATCAAATAACAAACTTGATTCAGGGACCCCAATGAAGATGAAGGATGTACTATATGTACCAGGTTTGACAAAGAACTTACTTTCTATCTCAGCTTTAGAAAAGAAAGGCTTCAGATTTGCCTTCATAGATGGAGAAGTTCTTATGTGGCCCAAAGAAAAAACCATGGAAGAAGCAATTAAATGATGTAAGAGATAAGCTAGCAATCACTAGTATAACTCGGGTATGAAAGCATAAGACTTTAGCAATGAACTAAGGCTGTTATAAACAAGTATTGCAGAGATATTTTATCAACCTTATGGATGTAGCATACTATTGCTACTGCAGAAAATTTCAACCCACAAAACAAGCAAGTAAATCACCCAAAAAGTGCGCTAAGACTAGTAGATTATAGGGGCAATTTATTAGCAGTTTTTGATGGTTGAAAGGTGAGTTATAATCATAGAGAGAGATTTGTTGTAGGTGTAATGGTTGTAGCTTTTATTGAGTTATAGCTCTAAGAAGACCAAGCAAAACTAGATGCCCTAGAGGCTTTAGCAAACTCAAAGCATCAAGAATAGATTCCAACTTGCACAATATCAATATCTCTCTAAATCACGTTTAACAATGCAAACAATTTATTTCTCCAATGCACACTTCAGATTAGTGCCTTTTAAATTTGGTTAAATTGAGTCTTGAAAGCGCGAGTTAGATTAACAAAATCCCTAGGGGTGTAAACCCTCTTACTCCCTAGGGCATGCAAAACAAACTAAGGTAAATCTAGGAGGGTGTACACCCTTGTATTTCTCCTAGCAATCTTGCAATAAATGACTTATAAACTAGCAAATGAAATGAAACTTGATGGAGGGTGTATGTACTTATACTCCTCCTAGGGTTTCAACCAACAATAATCATGAAACAAGCAAGAAGAACTAACAACTGCAAATTTTCCTTGTCAATTCCAAGAGAGATGCAAGATTAAACCCTAGAACACTAATCAATTATCATTCATAAGCAAGAGAAGAAATCTCTAAGAGGTGCACAGGACCTTAGCTCAACAATTCACCAAGATATATCACCAAAAATCATTTGCACAAGAGAGAGATGCCAAATTGCCCAAGTAGGGAGTGTTGACCACCTATTTTAACTAGGTGTCAACGTCATGTACCATGAAGATATGTACCTTGTGGTACGACAAGTTTGAAGACTTATGTAAAATGTAAAAATTTTGTCCTTGGGAATTTTGTATAGGGGTGTGAGTACTCAAAACAAATGGCTTATGACCCCCTACACCCCTGGACCAAGTTTCATCTCAATTGGACAAGTTTTGCTAGGTCAATGTCCATGAGAAGTCCAAGTTAGTCAAAAATCAGCAAATAATTGGCTAAGGTAAAAAGCCAAAAATTGTAAAAGTGATTAAAGTCAAAAAAAGAAGTGGGAAAATGTTTTCTAATGTATTTTCTAGGTTGGAAAAGTGAAAATCCACTTAGAAGAACCCACCAAGTCAAGTTAACAACTTAAGTTGAGTATCCCTAGTGAGAGGGGCACCCCCTTCTTCATGAACTTAGGGAAAAGTAAAAATTAAAGATGGAGGAGGCCTCAAACCCTAAGTGTGCCCCCTTGGAGCCTAGTCAAAGGTTTAAACAGAAGAAAAGGGGTTTTTCCCCCTCACAACTCACCCCTCAAACCCTAACTTATCCCAAAACCCTAAACGTGCGCCCCCTTTGACTAGATCTCTCTCTCTTGGATGGGTGACACTTATAACTCATCCAAGAGGGGTTTCTCCTCTTTCCCTCCTTTAAAAGCAAGCCCCCTCTCCTCATTTTGGCATGAAGTTTCATTGCAAACTTATGTTGCCCAAATCTCTCTCTCTCTCTCTCTCTCTCTCATTTTTCTCATGTAATCTTGCTGCAATATTGCAGCCATTTCTTATGCAATAAAGTGAAGCTTTTGAGGAACTCTTGGTATTTTGCTAGGGATAAATCTGTAGTAGTACTATAGTAGTATTGCTATAAGTTTATGTGATTTGTTTTTACTAGTGTTTGCAAAGTATTTTGTAGGCCTTTTAAAAGATCTCACCTTCTTGCCTCATTGTGTAGAAAGGGTTTACAGATTTACAAGTTGTCAAAGCTTGGAGGAGTGGACTTCAAAGGCTTCATTTTTCTTCACATAATTTTCTGATTTAATTTTCAAATCTTATTTACTTATTTTTTGCATACATAATTATTTAAATCTTGCTAAAAAAATAATTTCCAAGTTCAGATTTTTATTGTAAAAACTTTTGTACATATGCTAACCCAAAACTAACATGTTTAGGTGATTTTTAGCATTTTCCAGCAAGTTTTGTTCGTTGTTTTATGCAGGTTTTCACCATTAAAAGGGGAGGTACTGCCCAAATTTGGCCACTAAAAGCTCAAGAAAGCATCTACAAGCTTTGGTGCAAAACCCCTTGTTGAATTTAATGCAGTTGCAAAAGCCATTCTCCCTGGAGGATGGCATAAGACCCTAGTTATGGACTAGGGCCCCCAGTACACTACTGGGGTTCTTGGTCTGGGACCAAGCAGTTAGAGCCATGGCAAAAGACCCTTGTGAGGGCCCCCAGTAGATGACTGGGGTTATTGGTCTGGGACCAAGCAGTATAAGTCCCTAGACATGTCTAGGGCCCCTGGATATGTTCTAGGGTACCCATGCTTAAAGCATGGGTTGATCCTTGGTCTTGTACCTTGGTGGATAAGACCCCAGATGTGTTCTGGGGCAACCTGGTCTTTGATCAGGTAGATCTTGGTGTGATACCAAGATGTGTTGGTGTGTGATCCTCTTCCTCTCTCCCAGGATGGTCCACAGGACCTAGGAGAGACTATGAAGATGAACATGCCCACATTGTGTGATGTACCCCTTATGCAGTGATGATAAAGTTAATTGGTCACCTTGAGAATCATATGGACATGTGTTGCCACTAAAAAAACCCCTTTGCCCTCTCCTAACCCCTTGTTTGTTCTTCACCCTTTGGTTTTTGAGTTTGGGTTTGAGTGGGATTTGTATTTTTGTTTTTAAGGCTTGATAAGATTAAAATATAAATATTAATTAATATTTAAATGTGACATATTAAATTAATATTTATATTAATTAATATGTCATTATATTAATTATATTTTTATTAACCTAAACCCTAGCCTAATAATATAAATAAAACCCTTTCCCTCTCTATTCCTACACACACTCACTCTCTTCTATTCTAGTGTGGCGGATTGCTCTGAGTTTCTCCTAAGTGTTGCGGCCTCCCTTGACTGTTACAGTTTGGCTTCATTTTTGTGTTGGAAAGAGATCTAGGTGTTGTGATTGAGGGTTGATGTGTTGAGGGTTGTTTCCTTTTGTTGTTGCCAAGTCTGCCCTCCTCCTTTTTGCTCTGTCTAAGCTGTCAGCCACCCTTCACTCTGCCTGTCTTCAGCAGTCGTCTCCTTTCTGTGTAGCGAACCCCCCTCTAGAGGTCGTTGTCCCCTTCTCTGTGCAGATCTGATATCTATGAGGGTCGCGGCTATCTTGTTGAGCTGCTAGCCCCTTTCCAGTAGGCAGTCGTCCTTCCTTTTGAGTGGATCTGTAACTTCCATACTGTCTCTCTTTTGTTGTCACAAGGGTTTACTTCCAGAAATCTGTTTGGGGTTTGTTGTCATTTCTTTGAGGTTTTTCTATGGTGGCAAACAGTCTTATATTCTCTTCTATAGAGATCTAACCCTTAGTGGTTGATCTATGAGTCCAAGACTATATCTGAGCATAACTTCAGAGGCTTAACATTTCACATGTGTGTCAAGCTTTTCTTCATTACACAAAGGTAATCTTCAGAGGTAAGTTGCAGTTTCAGTTTTATCTATTTGCTTAAGTTCAGATCTACTATTTGAAATGCTTAATGTTTTAGATCTATAGGATCAGATCTACTAGTGTGCATTACTCAGAAATATTTGGATCTATTGTTTGAAATATTTAATGTCCTAGATCTATAGGTTCAGATCTATTGATTTGCATTACTCAGAAATATTTGTTAAAATTCAAATCTACCACTCTGCTTACTCAGAAATATTTTATAGTTCAGATCTAACTGTAATATTTCAGATTTACTGTTTTTTTACACATCTCTGATCTGAGTTTTTATTTTAGATCTACAATGTTCTTGTTGATCTAGCTAACAGAATTTTTTTTAGTATATTTTATGTTCCTTTCCCTATTTCTAACATGGTTTCATAGCTTAGGGCATGAAAAGAGCTCAAGAAGTGAATACTTGAGCCTACGTAGATCCATATTGTTAGGGCTTGTTTTGCAGATCAGCAGCATCTCATTTACTAAACTGATCCAGAGAACTCAGCATGGCCTCCTCTTCAGTCAAAGTTGAAGACAGACTTGTAGGGGCCTCCAACTTCAATGCGTGGAAATGTAGGATACTTAACATTCTTGAAGAGAATGATCTAGAAGAGCTGATCACTAGGGTAATTAAAGAACCCACTTCAAACACAGTCAGAGCAGCATACAAAAAGAAACAAACCAAGGCTAAAAGAATCATTTTTTATTCTGTTAAGGACAGCATGATGCCCATCATTGGTCATCTAAGGACTGTCAAAGATTGTTTTGATGCTTTGGCAAACCTCTATGAAAAGAAGGCACCAAGTCATAAGAGAATTTTGAAGAAACAACTACGTACTTTGAGAATGGGAAAAGATGAATCAATTGTTGCCTTCTTCTCCAAGATTGCTCAAACCAGAGATCAGCTTATAGCAATAGGAGTTGTTGTAGATGATGATGACCTTGTGCAAACTGCAGTTGATGGACTCCCTGAGTCATGGGGAGTTTTTCTTGCATCTGTCAATGGAAGAGAAGCCCAGCCTAACTTTGACAGATTATGGCATGACTGCTTAGAAGAAGAAGGAAGACTCAAAAGCAGAAATGATCATTCAATTCTAAGAAATCATGCCCTTTCAGCGAAAGCCAAGAAATGGAAGAAGTTCCCTCGATCTAAAGGCAAAGGTAAGAAACCTCAAGGTAAGTTATCTCATCTTAATCCTCATTTATCTAAAGTAAAATGTTTTAACTACAATAAGCTAGGACATTATGCAAGAGATTGCAGGAACCCTCCCTCTTAGCAGAAAAGAAAAGAAAAGTTCCAAGCCTCAGTTGTCACTGAAAAGGCTAAACCTCAAGAAGAATCTCAAAGAAGACAAACCAAGGCAACCACCAAAGAGCAAGAACAACATCAAGAATATTATCTCATCTCAGCTCTTTCTGGCACTATAACCAAGTCAAAGGAGATTTGGTTAATGGGCAACAGGGCTTCCAAACACATCACAGGCTTCAAACAAAATCTTGCAAACTATCGGGACAAGAATTTCAATGTAAAGGTAGAACTGGGTGATGATGGTACTTACGACATAAAAGATTTTGGATCTGCTTCTTTCCAACTTCAATTAGGTAATATCTTTCATATTGATGAAATTCTTTATGTTCCTGGTTTAAAGAAAAATCTAATCTCAGTTGCAGTGTTAGAAAGCAAAGGATACTCAATAGCCTTCATCAAAGGGAAGGCTTTCATGTGGCCCTCAAATGGAAATATGAGTACTGCTATGACTATTGGAACTCGTGAGAGTGGTCTTTATAAAATCTCAGGTCAAATTGTTCAAGCACTAGCTCACGAGATGATAAATCCCTACGAGCTCTGTCACAGGAGGCTTGGACATCTCAACTACAACGCACTTCCAGGTTTGCAAAAGATGGTGACAGGTATGCCAGTATTTTCTTTTGAGCATGATAGTGTTTGTAGATGTAATATCCCTAGGCCGAACCCAATTGTAAATGTAAATGAAATGTACTTAAGCTGGTGAGCTATTTGATATCATTTTTTACGCACCTTTCATGGCATAGTGCGTGCATGTACTGCACAGTAAAATGATGAAGTGTGCACATTCCAAGATACCGCGCGCAGCATCTTAAGTGCGCGTGATATTGAGGCCAGCGAGCCTTTGTGTATATGCTATGTTTTATAGGCTGGTGAGCCAGTTATTATAAGCTAGGATGCTTATGTTTTGAATTAGGCCAGAGAGCCTAGATGTTAAAGGCCAGTGCGCCTAATTTTGTATATGTCTCATAATTAATATAAAATACATCGCTACGCGCAGACCGACCACGATAAAAGGGTATGGGGGACTAAACTCCACTAGTTAGGGAAAGGGTGGGGGCTAAAAGTTAAGGAAAAGGGCTAAGCTAGGGAGCTTAAGCCAAAAAGGAATATTATATTAATATTTCTTAAAGTATAAAGTATGGATAATTATTTTATCCTAAGTTCCAAAGTTGGGGACAAGTGGGCCAAAGTAGCTCCCAACATGACAAGTGTCAAATTGGGGACATGCATACATATTGTTGGGACTTGGTTCATTTGCTATCATTGACCCATCATTCAGTCATCCAGTCAATCATCAATGAGCATTCACACACCCATTGAGCTATCCTTCGTACCTTCATGACTGTACCTGAACCTGTATCCATAGCCATACTTGTTTGTGTAACTGGTTAGCTTGGGGGCTGGACTAAAGAAGAGGGTTGTCAGGCCCGTGGGATATTGAAGAGGCGAGCGGGTTGTCAGGCCCGTGAGCAATTTCTCTGGGTGAGAGAATTGTTGGGAATTGATTTCCTGAAGGTGCTAAACTACAACTACAGGGCTTTGAGACTTCCTGTCTGGCCTGTTGCTGAAGCCCGGAAAGGAAGTGGGGCAGCCGAAGGACTGTTGAGCAGAGAAGGGGCACACTTCCTGGGGTGGGACAGGCATGTGGGGAATGAGAGACTATAGGCTGTTAGTTGAGTGAGCACATGTGACGGAGTCTTTCCTGTTGTCTATGAACCATTAGCCTGGTTAGGAACCCTTTACCCGGGTGGAGTTTAGTCCCAGCTCGGGGGTGACCCATAGCTGAGAGTGATGAGCAGTGTGGTCTAAGGCTGGGAGGTTTGTGGAAGGTTTGCACGCAGTTGGTGACATTCTTACCAAGATAAGTGTCAACTATGTGATAAATTTACATGCTGCATTATTATTTATGTGTTTATTTCTATGGGTTTATCCTATGTGTGTTTATAACTGTATTTATATTTATGTGTATTTCCTATATATGTTGCATGTACATGTTTACTGTTATTTCAGTGTGAATCCGTGCATTTAAAGATGTATTTGTATGTTATTTCAGTGTGAGTTCTGCGTATATATATTTTAATTGTATGCAGTTCGAAAAATTTATGTGGCATAGCTCAGTTGGATGTTGAGTATGTTACAGTATGTTCCGCAGAGAGAGAAGAAAGAGTTCTCCCGTGTAGCGTGGCCCAGAAGGGGTGGTCGGGGACGTTACAGTAGAGGTTGTGCACTCGGTAAGAATACAAAGAAACCCTATCCTCACAGCAATAGAAAATCTAATGGCATTCTAGATCTAATTCATTATGATCTTTGTAGGCCCATGACTGCCACATCTATGAATGGTTGTATTTACTATATCATTTTTATTGATAATTGTTCTCGTAAAACTTGGATTTATTTTTTAAATACTAAAGATGAATCTTTCAGCAGATTTCAAGATTTCAAGAATCTTGTTGAAAATCAGACAGGTAGACACATCCGGGTTTTTGTTGAGATTTGGATACCTTGGAAAGTGGTCCCCATGTGCTTATGAGTCTCTAAGCACAAAGGGGGAAGACTTTTACCCTCATACTTTACTTTATGATTCTAATTTCACTTTGACTTAGGAGTTTTTAAGTCAAAAGTGAAGCTCTAATGTAAGTGTAAAGTGACAATTAATTTATAATGTGGGTGAATTAATAGACGCAAGCAACTAGGAAAGTGGGTTTCTTAGTGAGATTATTTAAGTTGATCTCACCCATTGATTAGACATGGCTAGATCTAATCTAGGCCATTGATCTTTTAAGGGTTGGGATGAACAGGAGACCAAAAGGAGGAAAGATGCATTTGGAGACTCATTCTTCACTTGAGACTTGTGAGGAAGAGAAGGAGTGCGCACCATCTTGAGGAGGAGGGTTTGCACTTCATGGCAGGGGTTTGAGCCAAAACCCTTGAGGAGCTTTGAAGACTCTTGGAGCTTGTGGCTGCTTGGTGAGTTCATCCATGGAGCCCATTACACTGATGGCCCGGCATTTGCATGGAGAGAGCATCTTGAGAGGAGGGCACACTTGATATCCTTCGGATGTTCTGAGGAGAGGAATACTTGTCGGTCTGGTTGGTCCCAATGCATTGGGAAGGAGAGCTTGAGAGCTAGTTTCGGTGGAGAGAGACTTTCAGTTCGGGAAAGCTCTACGTTTATTCACCCCCCGTGATCATTTACACGCTAGGAGGAGAGCATGGGTTAGAGATGGCGGCTACACATTGGGAATCGCTAGGAGAGATTTGACTCGGCAGTTTAGGTGGAAATTAACACCCAGGAGGACATTATTTTGGAGGGGTTTCTTCATTGGGTTACAGATGTGCTAGGGCGCTTCAGTTCAGTATGGAGGGAAACAAAGGGAGAGAGCGCACCATATTTTGAGCACTTATTCCTCTGGTTCTTGTTGCAAGAAAGTCTCGTGAGACTTCTTTATGTATATAGGTTCCATTATATTTCATTACATGTTGTATCTCTTGCTTTAATCACATTATATAGGCAGATATCTAGCCCGGTTTTCCCCATGGAGGTTTATCCAGGGTCATGTTGACAAAAAAATACCTGTGTCCAATTTTATGCATGTTTAGAAGTTAGATCAGCATTTTAAGTTCAAGATCTAGAGGTAATTGTTATGTGTTTTTAAAGTTATATTGCGTAATGCCTAACAACGATGATATGGCCTTGTTTGGAAACTGGTATAGCGTGGAACAAGAAAACGCGAGGCATAAAGAGCACTTAAACCTATAAAACATTGAGCAGAAATTACATGGTTGTTTGCTGTCCTAAAACAACAACTGTTTGCTGTCCTAAAACAACAAAAGAAGACAGCCAAACAGTTGAAACTTAGAGCCATACTAAGGTCAAAGACAGACCTTAGATGGCAGCCTCATAGGACCTCAGAATTTCAACAGTTTTCAGAATAGCCAATAGTAAAGAATTTGACTCCTTCAAATATGATGAACTCTGTCGAGCTTCTGGGATTAAGAGGGAGCTGACTGTGTCGTATAACCCCTAGCAGAATGGGGTCGTAGAAAGAAAGAACAGAACTATCTATGAAGTAGCCAGGGCCATGATGTATGACCAGAACTTACCTTTATCTCTTTGGGCTAAAGCTACCAGTACTGTTGTCTACATTCAGAACAGATGTCCACACAAAGTTCTTGAAGCGAAAACTCTAGAAGAAGTTTTCACCGGTATAAAGCCTTCAATTGATCACTTGAGAATCTTTCGCAGCCCAGTCTATATTCACATTCCAAAAGAAAAGAGGACTAAGCTAGAGCCCTCCGAAAAGAAGGAACTTTTGTGGGATACAGTAAAACCTCAAAGGCTTACAGAGTTTATATCCCAGGTCAAAAGTTCATCGAGGTAAGCAGAGACGTGACTTTTCATGAAGAAGCAGCTTTTCGTCTGGCCAGAGAACTTCCATGTGATTCAGAGGAGCAGGAAGCTCCATCACTTGAATCATCAGATTCGCCTCTTCCAGATGAGCAGAGAGAGGAGACCTCAGAATTCTCAGTGGATCCCTCAAGGGATACTATTGAGTTTCCTTTAGAGAAACCTCTTATTAAAAGGAAACCAGCCTGGTGCTGAGAAATTCTAAAGGAAGCAAAAAAGCATTCAACTCCTAAGGGCACTTTCAGAGAAAGCAAGAAACCACATAAGTACTCCAGTCTCATAGCTAAGTTGAATATTGTGATTGATTCAGAACCTTCCACATTTAAGGAAGCCTCCAAACATCAAGTGTGGAAAGATGCTATGATAGAGGAATATGATTCAATTCTAAAGAATGATGTATGGGCAGTGGTTCCTAGACCTTGTGGCAAATCAGTGGTAACTTCCAAATGGATTTATAAAATAAAGCATGCAACAGATGGCAATATTGAAAAATACAAGGCTAGATTCGTGGCTCGTGGTTTCTCTCAGAAAGAAGGAATTGATTATGACGAAATCTTTGCTCCAGTTGCTAGATATACTTCCATCAGGATTATTATCTCTCTTGCCGCAGTTTTTGGTTGGAAACTTCACCAGATGGACGTTAAGACTGCTTTTCTTAAAGGTGAAGTTGAGCAAGAAGTGTATATCGAACAGCCTAAAGGTTTCGTAATCCATGAGAAAGAATCTCATGTGTGCAAACTCAAGAAAGCCATGTACGGGTTGAAGCAAGCTCCAAGAGCTTGGTATGGTAGAATAGACAGCTTTCTACAGAGTCTTGGATTCACCAAGAGCATAGCAGATCCCAATCTTTATATAAAGATTGTACAAAATCATCCAGTTATCTTAGTCTTATACATGGATGATTTGTTCCTCACTGGAGAGGAAAACTTGATAGCTCAGACTAAGAGGGAGCTTTCCGCAGAATTTGAAATGAAAGACTTGGGGCTCATGCATTATTTCTTGGGCTTGGAGGTGTGGCAGAAATCAGGTGAGATCTTTCTCTCACAGAGCAAATATGCAATTGATGTGCTCCACAGATTTGGCATGATGNGATCTCTAACCTAAAGAAATTACAAGATCAGGTTACAGGTTCAGATCCAGAAGACCCCACCTTATATCGGCAGATCATTGGGTCATTGATGTACCTCGTACATACTAGACTGAACCTTTGTTATGCAGTGAATGCACTCATCCAGTTCATGTGTGAACCAAAGCATATACATATGGTTGCACTCTACCACTCTGCATACTCAGAAATATTTTATAGTTCAGATCTAACTGTAATATTTCAGATTTATTGTTTTCTTACACATCTCTGATCTGAGTTTTTATTTTAGATCTACAGTGTTCTTGCTGATCTAGCTAACAGAATTTTTTAAGTATATTTTATGTTCCTTTCCCTATTTCTAACACCCCTTCCTTTCTCTTACTTTCTAAATTCATTGTAAGCAACCCAAAAGAGTCTCTTGGGCTTGCATTCTCCATTTATTTTCCAAGTTCATAAGCTGTAATTTAGTTTTAAACTTTTGCCCACACCTTGCATGTGATTGGCTTTGTCATCCTTGCAAAATCGTGTTGGCTAAGATTAAAAGTAGATTTCTGATTTTTTGCATTAATTTGTTTGCCCACCTTGGTCACAAAATCGGTAGGCTTTGTCCTCCACCTTGTGCCATAGTTGTGAGGCTTGTAAAGTAGTTTAAATTTTTTACCCACCTTTGTCACAAAATCAGTAGGCTTTGTCCTCCACATTGTGTCAAAGTTGTGTGGCTAAATTTGTTCATTATTGTTAATTTAGCCAATAATGAAGAGCTCACCAGATGAATGTTGAGACCCCATCAGGGGGCAGTGACAAGACAAAGATGGTCAGAGGCTTTGCACCGGAGAAGAGGAGGGCGTTCCACCAGAGGCACCCCAGTAGAGCTTGACCTAGGGGGGTTGTGCCTCCTCCATTGGAGCGTTGACCCTGCAAGGCCCAGGACGTCACCCATGATGATCATGACGTCATCCAGCCTTGTGGACGTCTTAGGAGGCAGATTTTGCAGTGTTGGCACGAGTGGAAGGTTGGAGAAGCCCAAGGAGGGCTAACATTTTTCTCCAGGATGCTACATTTGCCCTAGAAGGGGCTAACGTCACCCTAAAAGGGGCATGATGTCTCTCTTTAGCTTGATTAGGGTTTAATTTTGAACATTTAATGTAAAACGGTATGATTTTTAGTATTTTGGCCTTGTCGGCCTTTTTATGACCTAAAAGTGAAATTAGGTCATGGTACAGTATAAATTGAGGGTTTTTACTCTCATTTTTTCATGATCTCTCACTCACTCATTAGTGAGGTCTGAAATTTGCGCTACACTTGAGGTTCTTGGCTGAAATTGTGAGGCGCACCTGTTGAAGGAAGGCATTTTTGGATTTCTATTGGCATATTTCTTGATGGAAGGTGTTACAACTAGGGTTTGCTATGCTATTTCTTGGTGAAAGTAAGTGAATATCTGCAAAACTTCTTAATTGAATGGTTGTATTGTTATTTCTTACATATATTGTTATAATTTGTTGAATGAACCCTAGGTGACAAGCACACATTGTAGGTCCTTGTCTCATGTCCCCGTCAAGATTTTCAACCATTATTTGAAGAAATAAAGAGCCTAGTCGTAGCTACACTCTTTTCCCTCTCTTCTTTGCTAGCCATTTTACTTTCCTGAGCTAAGAAGAAGAAGACACATCAAGGCCTAGTTCCCCTACACTTTGATGAGCTGATTTTTCTAGGGTTTGTTGGTGAAGCCTTGCCATAGCAACACGTTGCCTGCAAAACCTCTTGTCTTAGTCTTATGCCACTTTCTGAGCTAGTCGTTTTTGCCATTGACCTAAGGAAGGAGGAGAGAGCACTGAGGCCTAGTTCCCCTACACCGAAGTGAGCCTCTCTCCCCTAGGGTTTTGACCTTAAGGCCTGGCCGTAGTAACACTTCAAGGCTTGACCCTCCCGTCCTTAGTCTTACTATCTTCCTTGATCCTTCAGCTTCTGCGTCCTCCTTTTGACTGCATTTACCCGAGGAACGCACTGATCTAAGACCTAGCTTGTGAGTACTATGATCAAAAAACTCTTAATACTTTGAACAAGACCCTAACTATTCTAACCCTAGCCTAGAACTAACCTTGCTAACTGGATGTTGTCGTCATCTCTTGCTATTAAACTCTTTATGCAACTGTCGTTTTCTCTATGAGCAATTGGATGGTTATTTAGAGGCATTA
This sequence comes from Picea sitchensis, assembly GCA_010110895.2. Lineage (NCBI taxonomy): Eukaryota > Viridiplantae > Streptophyta > Pinopsida > Pinales > Pinaceae > Picea > Picea sitchensis. The sequence continues at coordinate 125,535 of SNQJ01S0068189.1, read as the reverse complement.
CTAAATGAATTATTGATTATTACATTGAATGCCACGTTTTCTTAGCATTTATTGAAGAAGTGACATTATGCATCATTGATATTTTATAAACATTGACTTCGTCAATATTTATTATTCAATTGCTTACATATATATCAAATAGTCATCAAATTATATGAAGTACTAACCAAGTGAACAAGCTTGCATTTATCTGTTTCTTGTTGCTTTGTCTCGGGCAAGTGATCTTGTTGGTTATTACTTCTGGGCATATTTATTGGCTAGTTGGTCGGACTATCTGCTCGGTGGTGACTTGTGAAGGGGGGAATTTACCTTTTATCTTACAATCCTTTTCCTTCTCAAAACCCAGGTCACCGGGGATGTCTCCCGTGGGCCTTAGCTCCCTAAACAGAAAGAACCATCCTATCGAGGTGACATTGGGTAGGATTGGTTCCAGTTACGCCAGTTTGCCTCTTCATATCTGGCTTTTATCCTTACTACAAACTGTGTGATAACAAGGACAACCTCCACTCATCCAAAATCGAGCCTTTCTCAAACCCAAGGGCCAAAATGGACACTAAGCCCAAGATAGTCCACAACATTGAGCCTTCCTCAGACATTTTTGCCAGCCTGGCGAAGTTGCAGATGACTATGGATGGCATGATGAAAAAACAAGAACAAATTATGAATAGGATTGTCAACCTAGAAAGAGCCCAGCATCAAGCACCCAGGGTCCCATATAAAGGCCAATTCCAGAAGGGAAACCAAGTTTATCGACCAAAGAATGATTAGGAGGTTCCTAATACTTTAGCTCCTACAAATGTCGTGGATGAAAATCCTTGGTGTTTGCAGTGTAGTGAAGCACACTGGGAACATGAGTGTCCCTGGAACAATGGAGGCCATGACCAATTAAACATAGTAGACCATATTATAGAGGGCCCCCAGATTTGCCTAAATATCTCCCCTGAGGAACATCGAGGCAACCAGGAAGGCTAGAATGGAAGTAATAAACAACTTAGACCAGGAATCAAAAGAGAAGTTGAGGAAACAAGAATTTCAGGTGTATAGACGAAAGAAGCTAAACCAACCTATCTCTACCAATCATGAAATAACTCAAACAAAGCCTCCACCTTTGGACATTCTCCTTCCTAAAACATCCAAAACCGAAAGAGTGGACTTAAACTTTGACTTCGAAGGGGCGCTATCCAAGATGCACGTAACTATTCCCCTAAGAGAAGTCATCAAGGTACCATTTGTTAAGGAAAGATTTGATAATTTCTTCAAAGGATCATATGGGCCAATGGACCCCCCTATCATGTTACAAGCTGATCACTTTAGGGTCTAGTATGATGAACACCCACCCTTTTTTATGACCTTGTTGATGAATAACAAGAGCCTCAGCAATTGCATGTTGGATTCAGGGGTCGGTGCCAGCATGATGTCTCTCAAGGTCATGCAACGATTGGGCCTAAAGGTCACACGACCTTACAGAAATGTTTGTGGTTTTGAGTCTAGAGCCATACCCACACATGGGGTAATTGAAAATGTGGAAGTATGCCTTGAAAAAGACCCTGAGAGAGTAATCCACATTGACATGGTGGTGGTAGACATCCCAGATGTGTGGGGGATGTTATTGTCCAGGAAATTTGCTTCAATGCTGGGAGGCACTCTTGAAATGGACCTCACTTACGTCAATATACCTTTGAACAATGGAACAATGGGTCGTCTCCCGAATGTGCAAATGATTAGAACCCATGTGCAGGAAACTCGTGACCCCATCAAAGATGACAAAGCACATGAACAAATCATGGAAAGTCTCCCTGAATTTTCTCCTGATGATATGCCCTTTGCAACAGAGGAAGACTTTGATCAGATACAATGGCCCAAGAGAGAAGATTACCAACAACTAGACAAGTATAAAGGCAAAGAAGTTGGGACTGTGAAAATGTTGAAGAAAGGGGAAAGCGATATATTGATTCAGCCATCCAAGCAAGCAGTCTTCACTGCAGAATCCCACCCCCCTCCCTCTGCACAATACACCAAGGTTGTTCAAGAAACAACCAAATTTAGAACCAAGGAGTACGTAGAGGGGGACACAGTATGGATGTGGGATGCCAAGAAAGGGGAGCCTGCTAATGTCAAGGGAAATAATCAATTTTGGCTTGGACCCTTCAGAGTTGGAAGAAAGTCAGTTGATGATTCTTACTACTTATCTACA
>SNQJ01S0068189.1:60608-86012 GCA_010110895.2 Picea sitchensis | reverse complement strand
CTTTCCTATAAAGCTTGTTGTGTTTTATTGTATGATTCCTTGATCACATACATAGGTTTATATTGAGTTTATGCTATTACTATCACTTTGGTTGGTTGCGTTCCTTTGCAGGTTCATCATTGTATGAGTGTTGGAACGGAGCTAGGACGACGATGGCGAGAGGAAGCGACGTTTAAACAGTATGTCACCCATCCCTCTTTAGTTAGTAAATTCGATATCTAAAACTTAAGGAAAGTGTCATGTTATAATGTATTTTGTTCTAGATCTAGGTGGATCTAGGGAGATCAGTTAGTGTTCGCACCTACCGATTAGTCCGATAACAACTACCACCATGTGTCAGTTGAGGAAACCGATGTATGAAAGACAACCTTCAAGTCTAAATAAGGTCTCTTCAAGTGGGTGGTCATGCCTTTTGGCTTGACTAATTCCCCGACCACATTCATGCAGATGATGGATGATATATTGCGGTCATTCACAAAATCCTTTATGGTTGTATATCTAGATGACATCCTCATATTTAGAAAAACCTAGGAGGAACATTTGAAGCACATTCAACATGTCTTGGGTACCCCGCGACAACACAAGTTATATGCCAATTGAAGAAGTGTTCCTTCGACATGCAGAGAATCCAATATTTGGGATACATCATGGATGAGCAGTGTGTGCATGTGGATCCAACCAAGATCCAAGTCATTCATGATTGGCCGACCCCGAAGACATTGACTGAGCTCTATAGCTTGTTGGGACTTGCCAACTTCTACCCCAGGTTTATGTTGAGGTTCTCTCATATCGCTTGGGCCCTAAGCCAGGTGACCAAGGGTGGAGCTAGGGCCAAGTTTGTTTGCGATACGTCACAATAAAAAGCATTCGAGCATTTTGAATTCCTTCTTTTCTCAACACGAGTCCTTATTCTGCTAGATCTACAACAACCATTTGAGACTAAGAAAAATGATTCATATTATGCTATCGGTGCAGTCCTCACTCAACATGGGTATCCGGTGGCCTATCACAATGAAAAATTATCTGATGTTGTTCGTAGATTCTGTCAGCACTGAGAATCACACTTAGACTACTATAATGTAAGCCCAGTACCCATCAGAATGTTTAGAGTTCGATGAGTGATTATATTTAAAAAAAAAGGGATCAAATTGATAAGGTTCAAAGTCTGATCTAATGCACAAAATTTCAAAGACTATATTCCAGCAAAAAGGGCTATCATAATCTCCAACCAACACATATTTGAAAGATGAATAGAAGAAAATGTAGGAAAACAACAATATGAACAATCAATTTCAGATCAGGCTTGATTGACACATTCATATGGCTGAAATTTCATTAATTAGAATCCTTCTAATCAAGAAATAAAGATTTGCTCCAAGAAGAGATGCTTCACAAAATACACAGTAAATCATCCACTGCATAAATCTGTCAACAAAGATGTTGATAAATTCTTTATCAATCAATATTCCATTAGAGCAAGAATACAAAGAGAATGGACAAAGAGAGGAGCACAAGTTGATCTTTGACTACACAAGAATCCTCCATCCAGATATACAAAGTCTGGGAATTTACAAATTAGTAACAGTCCTTTTCCTATCACTCCAACCTCCCTCCAAGAGATCTCTCCTTCATTAAATAGAAAATAGAATCCAAGTATCCTTACGAGGTAAAATCCCATCTCCTCCATTGGATTCTAATCCTTGGAGATAGGTGGCAATAATCAAAGAGACAAAAATCCAACAAACTGCTAATTTTCAAGAATTTGTTGGAAGTCATTAATAAATGTTTCCACCTCATTGCATGAGGCCTTTGATGGAGCTAAAAATTAGGTGCAGGTGTCCCTTGACATCTAACTGATCCTTGAGAATCCATTTGAATCCTCCTTGACAGGTGGCAACCTCCCAACAAGGCGAATATCAAAACTGTGACCGCTATAGGAAATTAGGTAGCGCCAGTTCTAGGTTTAATATCTCTCGAACCATAACACATTTTGAAAAAATGAGAGAGGTTTTTGTTATTTGGAATGTTATTAACAAAAACCTCCTCCATTGTTCAAAAACACATTCTCAACTGTTCACAATCCAAGTTTTAAGTTAGTCACTAAAAACTGGTAGAAGTGTCCAAAAATAATTCTGCATAATTTGGTTTCTGCCAGAATTTAGGTAGAAAATTTCGGTAGTGCCCGCCTGTGTATCTGCGTGTGATTGGGTAGCATAAATATGTGGGTGATTTTGATGCTTGTAACCTTGTGAGAGTGTTGTCAATGCTTGTGTCTTTGGCTAGTGTTGTCTTGAGATGTTGATTAATGCTTGAACTTGGACATTGGGCATAACCCAATATAAATTTAATTTCCCCCCATTATATTCATTTGCAAAAATGAATAATGAAGGAATTATACAAAGCTGATACATAACCAATCTTGTGCTAACATAGGCTCCATGGGGGATAGACTCCTCCCTGTGAGGCTCTAAGAACTCTTGTAGTTTCAGTCGCCTTATCTATTGGGCTATGGAGTCATCTGTGCAACCATCCTCTAAATACTTTCAAGAAAAACCACTTATTCAAGAAACTAAAAGACTCGCTAGAAACTAAAGGAAATCAAATGCCCAGGAAGTGAGCTTATTACTTATGCTACCCTATCCTAACCAGATCAACAACTTTCTCAAGTAAAGGAAAATTTCCATAGTAAACATTCAAGCAACTTCATGACTGAAGGAATCCAATCCATACCACTGAAAAATATAGAATAACAGAGGTCTGAAAACGGAGATATGAATTCTTTTAGAGAAACATATTTACCCATGAATACCTGTGAAGTAATGAAAACTAGAATTTTCAAAAAATATGAAACATATGGCTCCATATAAGATGCAATTGGATCCTCGAGACCATGGTTGGAAACTTTATGATTAAGAAAATACAATTGCTCATACATACATTCCTCTTTGCTTGAAAACAAACAACCTTTTGGTTCCCTTGAGATCATATTTTGATCATCAACAATTGGAGTATCTTTATTTTCAGCATGATGATCACAAGATAGTGGTACAATCGGGTTTAAATCACACTGATATTTATGATCAGCCTAGAACATATAGCTATCTATGCAATCATCAGCTATAATATGTTCAACATGCTTTGAAAACTGATCATAAACTAGACATTCATCCTTGTCCATAGAAAAATATGCAAATGTTGAAGAATTTGATTCCAAATGTGAATCATACATACATCCTTGCTGCTTATCCAGATCTGATTCATACTCATTGTCTTCTTGCTACAAATTTAAAGTATATTGACAGTCGTCTTGCTCATATGCATGCATATTTTCAAAGCAAACCTGCTCTTGGATCCTCTTGGAAGCACAAATGTTCTCCTCAACTTCTTTGGCATCTTCAAATAAGCATGTTAAGGATGAATACTTCCTTTCTAACAGGAGAAGTACAAGCTCTGAATGTTGAGCCATAATGTAGTATACCATGGCAGCAGTCTCTGAAGGTCAGATTTCCACTGGCATACTATGATAAACACTGTAAAACCTTTTGTTGAAGACAACCAAGGCTTCCTCTTCCCCTCTCCTCAAAGCATTAAAATCATACAAGTACTGATCAAGGGACTTATTCTCACCCCAACACTTCAAAAATGCATTGCATAGCTCGATCCAAGAACCAACAGAATCGACTCCCAAACCTTTAAAACACACAACAACATCTCCAAACAAAGATTTGGAGAACAACCTCATGGTAACATCATCATGAATTATCTTAAACTGATCAACAAAGTTCTCAAAGGCCTCCAAATGCTTCTCAGCTGTAACATGATCTTCTCTAGAGAACCGAGGAAGATACTCAAGGAAATCAAGAGGAGAAGGATGAAGGTGATATGGCATCCTTAAGGGTTTAAACATCTTGTCTCTGATTCTAGTTTGAAAAATAGTGGGTTGGATATGATTTTTAACAAGCTGGTGGAAAGGTTCAACAACAACAACAGAAGGTGATGAGATTTGAGAAGGCTTTGAATCAGTTTCAACCTCCACAAGGTTACAAGGGTGATCAAATTCAGGAGGGATTTGAATACAAAGATCATCCTTATGAATAGGTGGAGGTGATGATACAAGATCAACATCTAAAACACAGGTAGAAGGCATGTCTTCTTCTTCCAAGGATGTATATATAAAGGAAGGTTGATGATCATCCGAATAAACAAAGCACAAGATGATTCTCTTTATATGTAAAGGAAAAGATAAGAAAGAGCTGATAAAGAAGAACATGAGTTCATGTAGAAAACTAATGAAATGATACCTCGTTTTACACTTCTGCCCCTTCATATTTCTGTCAATGGGATCCTCCCCAGTGGAGTCGCCAGGTAGATAATACAGTCAGATTTTTTGTGTCCCTCTCTTGTCTACCATCAAGAGCTGGATCTATGTCGTTCTTCCCAAGGAGCTCTTCAATTTGCTCAAATCCATCTCCGACAATGGTGCCAATTATGTTAGCACTGATAATCATAATAAGACTATTGTAAGTGTAAGCCTAGTACCCATCAAAATATTTAGAGTTGGATGAGTGATTATATTTAAAAAAAAAGGGATCAAACTGATAAGGTTCAAAGCCTAATCTAATGCACAAAATTCCAAAGACTATATATTCCAGCAAAAAGGGCTATCATAATCTCCAACCAACACATATTTGAAAGATGAATAGAAGAAAATGCGGGAAAACATCAATATGAATAGTCAATTTCACATAATGCTTGATTGACACATTCATATGGCTGAAATTTCATTAATTAGAATCCTTCTAATCAAGAAATAAAGATTTGCTCCAAGAAGAGATGCTTCACAAAATACACAGTAAATCATCCACTGCATAACTCTATCATCAAAGATGTTGATAAATCATTTATCAATCAATATTCCATTAGAGCAAGAATACAAAGATAATGGACAAAGAGAGGAGAACAAGCTGATCTTTGACTACACAAGAATCCTCCATCCAGATATACAGAGTCTGGGAATTTACAAAATAGTAACAGTCTTTTTCCTATCACTCCAACCTCCCTCCAAGAGCTCTCTCTTTCATTAAATAGAAAATAGCATCCAAGTATCCTTAGGAGGTCGAATCCCATCTCCTCCATTGGATTCTAATCCTTGGATATAGGTGGCAACAATCAAAGGGACAAAAATCCAACAAACTGCTATTTTTTAGGAATTTGTTGGAAGTCATTAATAAATGTTTCCACCTCATTGAATGAGGCCTTTGATGGAGCTAAAAATTAGCAGTAGGTGTCCCTTTAAATCTAAATGATCCTTGATAATCCATTCTAATCCTCCTTGACAGGTGGAAACCTCCCAACAAGGTGAATATCAAAACCGTGACCGCTACAGGAAATTAGGTAGCGCCACTGTAAAAACAGTTTGTAGCGCCACTTCTAGGTCTAATATCTCTATAACCATAAAAAAAATTGAAAAACTGAGAGAGGTTTTTGTTATTTGGAATGTTATGAACAAAAACCTCCTCCAGTTTTCAAAACTACCTTCTCAATTGTTCATAATCCAAGTTTTAAGTTAGTCACTCAAAACTGGCAGAAGCATCCAAAAATAATTCTACATAATTCAGTTCCTGCCAAAGTTTAGGTAGCAAATTTCGGTAGCGCCCGCCTATGTGTCTGCATGTAATTGGGTAGCGTAAATCCATGGGTTCTTTTGATGCTTGGAACCTTGTGAGAGTGTTGTCAATGCTTGTGTCTTTGGCTAGTGTTGTCTTGAGATGTCGATTAATGCTTGAACTTGGAGATTGGGCATAACCCAATATAAATTTAATTTCCTCCCATTATATTCATTTTCCAAAATGAATAATGAAGGACTTATGCAAAGCTGAGGCATAAACCAATATTGTGCTAACATATTTCCCACCTATGACAAATATATGTACTGCATTGTGCAAGCTTGTCGATAATGGGAGCATTACATTCTAGGAAAGGAAACAATAATCCACACTGATCACATGCCTCTGCAATTCATGCAAACACAAGGAAAATTACATAATGACTGCCATCATAAGTGGTCCATGTACCTGCAACTGTTTCGCTTGAAAATCAAGTACAATAAGGGAAACACCAACCATGTTGGAAATTGCCTTAGTTGACCTCCAGTTTTGGTACTAACCATAGTTCTTAACTTTTGTGGGAATGAGACCTATAGGTGGCCACAATTATACAACAATGAATTTGACTTTTCTTCTACCTATTAAACATTGAACGCAAGAAAAACATGTAAATTCTAACCTTGTACAATGTCTACTGTAAACAGATATTCAGAAAAGAATAGAAAAGATACAATGGCAAATGCAAACATTACACAAAGATTTTTCCCCTGGAAACCTAAACCAGGAAAACCAACATATATTGTATTCATACATTGTGTTACATTGTTTACAATATAATATACATATAGGAGCTAGCGGCATCCAAAACCCTAACAAAATGACCTGGATTAGTCCAAAACCCTAATTCCTTAACCAGAAATAGAAAACCATCGGCAAAAAACCATGTGCCAAAAAACCACCTAAATATCATGTGGTACCGGAAATATGTCGTCCCGGTAATATGTCATCCCGGTGCGAGGGTATACAACATCCAAGAGGATACTGCAGTCAATGATGTGGCTAGGAGCATGCCACGGATTTACAACCTTAGATAATAAAAAAGCCGACCACCAAGCTTCAGTGGTGGAGATGGAAGGTATGATTTCCAACCATCTAGTTTCCATTTTAATTTACCCTAGTTCTAATTTGATTTATGTTTCCCCTCAAACTGCTGAGAAATGTAAATTGCAAAAAGTTAAACATGTTAAATCATGGCTGATACAACTAGCCACTGGAACCAAAATAAAAGTAGCAGAGGTCATACCAACATGCTAGTTCGTTATGAGTGGATTTCCCACCCAATCGAACCTAAAGATACTTCCTTTAGGATCTTATGGCCTGCTAATTGGAATGGATTGGTTGGATACCCATAAAACCAAGATGGATTGTTATAATAAAACTTTATAGTGTGATAATGAAGAAGGGAGAAAGGTAACCCTACAAGGGATTCAAAATCCNACCATCTAGTTTCCATTTTAATTTACCCTAGTTCTAATTTGATTTATGTTTCCCCTCAAACTGCTGAGAAATGTAAATTGCAAAAAGTTAAACATGTTAAATCATGGCTGATACAACTAGCCACTGGAACCAAAATAAAAGTAGCAGAGGTCATACCAACATGCTAGTTCGTTATGAGTGGATTTCCCACCCAATCGAACCTAAAGATACTTCCTTTAGGATCTTATGGCCTGCTAATTGGAATGGATTGGTTGGATACCCATAAAACCAAGATGGATTGTTATAATAAAACTTTATAGTGTGATAATGAAGAAGGGAGAAAGGTAACCCTACAAGGGATTCAAAATCCTATCTTAGTGAGACACATATCAACACTTCAAATGAAGAAGTATTGCAGAAAAGGATTTCCTTTGTAAGCAATATAGGTGTTGGACTTTGTTGAGGACGACAAACCAAGGCTAGGGGACCATCCTATATTGGAAGAGTATAAAGATGTGTTACTAGAAGATGTACTAGGTCTACCTCCAAGAAGAGACATTGAATTTTCAATATAACTTGCACCAAGAGCGATGCCAATGTCTAGAACACCCTATAGAATGAGTACACCAAAGGTAGTTGAACTCAAACTACAACTAAAGGAAATGATGGAAAAAGGATACATCCAGCCTAATGTATCTCCATGGGGAGCACTATCCTTGTTTGTGAAAAATAAGGATGGCACACTTAGGTTGTGCATAGACTATAGGAAACTCAATAAGATGACCATAAAGAATAAGTATCCCTTGTCGAGGATCGATGACTTGCTTGACCAATTAAGGGGTGCTACAATTTTCTCCAAGATTGACTTGAGGTCGAGAGACCATCAAGTCCGAATTAAGGATGAAGACATCCACCAAACAACTTTTAGGACAAGGTATGTCACTATGAATTTGTGGAGGTGCAATTTGGGCTAACCATTGCACCAACCACTTTGAATAATGTACTTAGTAAGTTCTTGGACATATTTGTATTGGTTTTCATTGATGATATTCTAATCTATTCTAAGAATAGGGAAGAGCAAGAGGAACATCTTATGTTAGAACTTCAAGTACTAAGAGAACATCAACTCTATGCTAAGTTTACTAAGTGTGACTTTTTCCAGAAACAAGTCCATTACTTAAGCCATGTTATTTTTGAAGAAGGGGTGGCAGTTGATCCTGACAAGATTAAAGCCATCATGGATTGGCCTACCCCAAAGGATGTATCTGATATCAAATCCTTTATGGGCCTAGCAGGATACTATAAGAGGTTCTGTTGAGGGATCCTAAATCCCTTTAACTCAACAACATGAACCAAACCCGCCACCAAGACCCAATTAGACTCTACAGTGTTTTGATAGTGGAATGGTTCTCTAGATCTTGCAATCCAACCAAATAATCGACGGGATTTACATTTTCTGGTGAAAGATTCTCCTTTAGTTTGAACATTCTCTTTTTTTATTTTCTCTTATAGGTGGGACTGATACAAGATAAAAGCCGGTATAAACCAACTAGGTAACAAAGTGGGAAAACTTAACTACTGGAGAAGGCTGAGCTTGGGATAACCCTTTCACTCTATCATACAGACAATGATTCTCTATCACAAGCTTAGTACTAATACATTAACTTGCTGGTGTTCCAATTATTGACTAAGATACAATTTGTCAGAAGAAAACATGCATACAATAAACGATGGCAAGACAAATAGTTTCCTTAACTTTAATCATCAATCACATATTAACACAACGATTTGCTTTTCATCATTAAAGACAAGAACTATAAAATATTGAATCAGATAACTTATCAACAACTTCAGAAGTTCTTACTTGTTACAACATCCATTCATGAGATAAAAATTAGAAATAATTCTTCATCAAATCCAATCACACACACTTTTGATGAAAACACAAACTTGTCTCTGGTCCTAAATAAGAATTTTCAATTAAGGCAGCTCCGAAATAGTTCTTTACATATCCAAAAAATGAGGGTCTTGGCAACAACCATCGACCTTTTGCTAACAGGTTGATCCTCCATTTTATAGCATACTATTAACTAAAAATAACTATTAAAGTGTAGCTAAGTAAAAAACGACTCACCACATGACGCTTTCTTCTATCAGTCTTCAAAAAGTCATCAAATGATCTCACTTGAGTGGATGACTCTTCTCGTACTCCGACCACTTGATGAAGATATCCTCGCATGTGTTAGCATACATGAATCTATGTTGTTCCATTGGGGCTGAAAGGATCTCTCTTATCTCTATTGCCCGTGTCCGATACTTGACTATTCTGGCACTTAACTACTACAACATGGCTCGAGCTTTGATTGGGTGTTTCATGAACTGTTGCACTTGTCCTGGCGCCATGTCCACCACCTTTTCTATCTCCATAACCCATGATGAGTCTTGTTCAGCATGTGATTTGACTATGATGTGCAAGGCGACAAAGTCATTGGGTGTGCCAAATTTGGGGAGGCGAATGTTTCTCATTTTCCAGTTGATCTTGGTCCAACTCTTTTCGCACTCGGCCCATTTATCTTGGATTTCCCGATGAGATTATTGAGCCATTTTTGCCCAATATTCGATCGATTTGTTTATGTGGTCTAGGCTGCTTTCCTTTAGCACCCGGATGTCATGCTCTTCGGCATATCGACCCTATTGAACTACACTGATATAGTCGATCTTTTCCACAACTTGGTGTGCTTTCTCGTACCACCTGTCCATATCCTTACACGTCGCCAATCCCATGAGGGTGTCTTCTTGAAGATCGACTATCCTTGTAGTGAATAGGTGTCGTTCATCTGTAAATTTACTGTAGGCCTCCTGGAATTCGCTTCTCAGGAACACTGTAGCCTGTGTGGTGTCCTGGTAATATTTTCCCAAGTGGCATAGATGTTCCAATTCCTTTAGTGCAGCGACCAACTCCTCTTCATCCATTTTCTCTCTGTCCAAGGTGACATCCGTGATTTCCATCCCTGCGCCAATAAGTTTGAATGTTTTGGCATGCTCCGTGTTGATCAATTTTTCCTCCATGGTGATGAGGATGGAGTGATCTAGAGTAATCCTCCTCTTATTGGTGGTTCTTTGCATGATGCATTTCCTTTTTCGGTCATAGGAGATATCATGTATGTCAGCAACTTCATCCATGGGTTTGGGAATTTATTGATCTCCTCAGGTAAGTATATTTTCCAGGCCTCCGATGGTGTATATATGTTCGAGAAAGGGTTCTTGAAGTTATTTCGTGTGTTCAGAAGGCCCAACCTCTGGTTATTGCTCATTGGGAGGTTGAGTACCGATTGAAATTGAAACATTGGGGGTAGGCTCAGTAATTACTTGATAATCCACTGTTGAGATGTCGATTTCTTGCTACTGATCTTCCTCCTTTTGCTTGCCCAACCTTGGCTCGTCCATCAGACTGTCCGTTTGAGTTTCTGGTACATCGAGTAGTTCAGTGTCTAAGACACTTTCAAACTTCTGGTCATTCTGTGGGGGGCTCCGAATTTGAGCATCGGGAGTTGGGGAAGATGCCTTCTCGAGCTACTTTTCCTATATGATCTGCACATGAGTCACCAGGGATACCTCCAAACTTTCTTCATCATCATAGATGTTTATCAATTCACGGAGGGGGTTTGGTGCACTTTCTCTCCCTGATGTTCCTACTATCTCCGACTGAGCTGAAATGTCCCCCGGTGATCCGGCCTATGACATTGAAACTTCAAGGTTATCTGACTCGATGATTTCATCAATTTGTATCATCTCAGGACCGCTTGGACCTACCCAACTTTCATTTGGGTTGTTGGCAGGGGTCCCTATCATTCCTATGATGCCCGGGTAATCTTGCAGCTAATCAATTACTCGTTGTGCCTATTCTATCATGAGAAATCCCCTTGCCTGTGCATCATGTGTCATAGGAAACCCTCTATCCTGCACCAGAGCCACTAGGGGAACCTTTGTTGCTTTTGTCATTCTAATTTCTTCCCTGACTCTGAGTGATTCTTGAGATGATTGCTCTACGGTCGTCGCCTGTTCATCTAGGCTCATGGCCCTGAACCTGGTCATTTTGGGGTCGACCATCCTTGCTACCACCTCATCCCAGTCCTAGGCATTTTCTGTGAAGACTTCATCTTCAAATTTGTCGTGGGTGTACGACCAATAGGACAATACTCGTGAAGCATGCTGCAAGACTAGGCTCTTTGGATCATGCTTGCAGAATCGACCTGTTTGGAACCTAAAATCGAGCTGGCTCAACCCTTCTTGTTTGGCTTGAGCTATGTCTTTAGCCAAATAGAAACCTACATGGAAACCATAAGGAATGAATGCCCACTTCTTGTCCTTGACCAGGGTGGCGTTGTAGCCTTGCAATATTTTTTGATAGCATATATCTCCTACTACAAGCCGGTCTGGGACATGAGCTGGTAAGATATGTGGTGCTCCGGTGGCCCCGAACACCCTGATGTAGGTGTCATGCTTGTCCAAGTACCAGTGGCCTACCTTGGAAATCATTTTCTTGGCTGCAACCGATAGTCCATGGCATTCCTTCTTAAAAAGATTGAAATAAATCTGTGTGATGAATTCATCGTAGATTAGGGAGTAAGACCTTTTATACTTGTTCTTCCACAACCCATTGAAATAGATGTGGACCGGGAGCTCTGTGACATGCCAACTCAGATTAATGCCGGATAAGATGTTTTTGGCGCACATGACGTCAAGAAAATATGAAGCCATGTAGAAAACTGGTGTCTCTCCCTCCTTCAGCATATGAGATTGTTGTATATAGGTGCTCAATTGTTTAGAAATTATTTCCCCCTAGTTGAAACTGCTCTCAGATATTTCGACTATGTAAGTCAAGGGCATCCACGCTTCTGAAAATTTGGAGCAGTCCTTCTCTCCGTATAATCGACATATGACAGCCATCAAATAGATGTTTGGCTCCCTCAAATTGGTCGTAGCGTACCAACCATTGCTCTGGTTGGTGTACCTTCTGTCCTCCCTCCACCATGAAGCCATCACATGACTAGTGTCGTGGCATTCATAGAACCTCACCACGAAGTCCGTTTTCATCTGCTCCTCAGGATCTCTAAGCTTGTAGTATTTCTGAACTTCCATCGGTAAGAACACTCCGACAAACCCACCATTTTCATCATTGATTAAACATTTATGTGTGTCTGTGTAGTCGATGAGCCACTTCAGGACTTCAATACACAGAAAAATAGGGGTTCTGCTTGCCACCATATGTAGGTATGACTGTCGGATGTTCGGGAACACTTCGTCGTCGAGCGCTCTCACATATGGAACACTATGTGGGACATAATATGGGTAATCCTCTTGGTTGATTTTGTTAAAGAGTTCTCCTCAATGTGGGAGTGCCATCTTGGATCTAGTGGTTTCTTTTGTATCTCCAAAGGCTGAAGGTTGAATGAAAACTTTTTTTGTTGCCATCTTAATGACCGGTTATGGCCTCAGAGTGTATTCTAATTGTTTTATGACCCCTAGAGAAGAGCCTTCGCCTACCTCTAGTTCTTTCAGCTTCAGTGCCCTTGACGATCATTTGGTGGTTGGATTTATTAGCGACATTATTCCTGCAACTAAAATAAATCTTCAGAGACTGTGTAAAGAACAAAACCTGATAAAAAACATATAATTTGCAGCCATGTAAAATTTACATACTTGGATACATACCTATGAAGCTTGCTAAAACCTGGTTATTTTCATACTCACGGGATCTCTGCAGCCTTCAAATTACTCGTCTTTCTTCTTCAGATGCTCTGAATTTCCTTGCGTGCAGAATGATTTTTCTTACAACGGATCAAGAGAATTTAAACCAAGGAAGAACTTACAGTGTTGCATCAGTCATTCAATTCAGGTGATGAGTGAGATTTACAAAAATATGCCGCCGAATCTCTACAAATCAAATTCATCATGGGTTGACGGTAGAGGCGTGGGGGTGATGTGGTCTATCGGTGATTTTAAATGACTATTTTGATTGGCGCACGATGTAGAAACTAATGCAAGATTTGGTATTAATTAGCCCCTTAAATGCTCAAAATCTGATCGTATCTAACGCTAAAACGTCCCATCATGTTGCTCTCTTAGTGGGTGGATCGGGGATCAGGGGATGTGCTATGAACATTTTTGTTGATGTCCTTCTGCAAAAGCTCCAACGTCGATCAATCTCACCATACAATGTTGTCGTGGAAAAGCTGACTCAGAGGTGTGACTCGGAATTAGGGAACCAGGAATGACTCGAGGAAAAATTAGACCGTATGATTGTCCAATCTAGCAAAGACACATGGCGTTGAAGACCAGTGGCCTAAATCATGTATATTAATCGGAGTCGAGACTTTCCTTAAGTTATTTGTTTGAAAACAAACCTTAGCTTGTCGATGCCGAAAAAGTATCTAGGGTCAGCGATCAACGACAAACCTATCGAGTGCTTCTCTTCAGATTAGCTTCCTTGAAAAAGCCCCAATGCAAAAAACGCATCGGGGATCAATGATCGGGGATATATTTTAGCATGGTCAGAATTTTTTTTGCGGTCCTTTTAGATTTTCCCCGATTCTGATAACCACATCGGGCATTGACTATCGACGATATCTTTTCTTTCTTTGTTAGCATATATTCCCCTTATCTTTTACCGATGTCGAAGGGGAATTGGCTATCGACGCTATCCTTATGCCAGACTTGTCTCAAAACAAAACTTACTTTTTCTGATACCAATGAGGATCGACACTTGATGAATGAGGTTTCCTAAGTGGTTCTTTTCCTTATTTGAATTCCTTCCAATGCCGAATCTGAGCGCGTCAAGTGAAGTGTTTTGGCTGTTGATTCTTTACTCAGGTGTTAAGGCCTTTTAAGTCATGGGGTTCCATAAGTTCAAACAAACCTGAATAGATGATGAGAGTCATGCTAATAATAAAAGACAAAACATTTCTCAAAATGAAGTCGAATAAGACAGTTGAAATATCAAGTGGTACCCCAAAAGGTAAAAAAATTGACATAGGCTTTTTAGGGTGTGTTGAGTGCTTAAAAAGTGGTGACTTACTGGGTGAAAGAAAAATATCTAATCCTACCTTGGGCTCGGCTGGTGTAAAATTTGGTTAAGAACTTAACTAGTTTTTATCAGAGCCTCTTTTATCCTTGCATTTTGAAAATCCATGGTTGGTGCATTTGGGCCTGCCTGTGGGGTTTTCAATCTTTATTCCACCTTCGTTTCCTGTAACCCTGACTTACGCCCCCTTTGAAAAGAGTCTAGTAAAGCATTCACTGGCACTAGGCCTTTTAGTTACCCTTATTCACTTGCTATGATGTTGCTCCACCTCCAACGAGTGTCCATAGCCCCGACGACATCACCTCGACGTCACAGACCTTGCTCTGCTGCCAACGAGCGTCCATAGCCCCGACAGAGTTATCTACATACCCTCTCCTACTGTGCGCTCATTTGATATAGTTTATTTTGTTTCGGAAAAATTCCCTGAGCGAGTGGGAGAGGAGGACATTTGTTATTTGAAAAATGAGATGGTTAAGGTGAAATTTTTTCTAGCTCTATCTCTGAGGTACATGTTAAGGTTTTACCAGAACACCAGGCAAACACTTCATAACTTTTCCAAGGTTTTTCATCTGTGTCGCTTAGATAGAGAACCCCTTAAAACAACTGCAGGTCCCCTAGTGCTTTTTGTGTGGTATGAGAGAAATGAGTCAGGAACAAAGTTCCTCATATCACATGAATTGAGATCAACCAATGTTTTGCAAAACACAATCTTCAAAAGCGCAGAAGTACAATAGAAAAAGACAAAACCAGAAAGCATTCCACAATTGACCTATCTAAAACAAACATCATGAAAACATAAACACATTTTTTTTAATGGAAATATTGTTTTAGGGCTTGGCCATTCATCGGGAGGGTGTCAGGGTCCCCCCTCATATTCTGCAGCCGATACGTTCCTACCCTAATATTCTCGGCCACCTGGAAAGGTCCGAGCCATAGATTTTGAAACTTAGAATGTTTTCCTTTTGGCTCATTTGCTCTGTCCCATTTTAGGACTAAGTCTACCTCTTCAAAATTCTTCTCTTTATCCTTATGCTTATCAAACCACATTTTCACTATCTGTTGATGAGATATGAACTTTAATTTTTCTTTCTCCCTTTATTCTTCCAACATGAGGAGGGTATCAATTCTTTGTTGTATGACTGATGAGGTCTATCCTCTCGAATTATGAGCAAGTTGAAGCGATGGAAGATACAGTCCATTCGGGAGAATGGCTTCCTGTCCGTATACTAGAAAGTATGGGGAATTCCCTATAGCTTCCTTGGGTTTAACTCTATCGGCCCATAAAACATTATGAAGTGAACTATGCCAATTACTCTAGTTGTATGCAACTTTTTTCTTCAATATCCTCACCAAGTTCTTATTAGTTGATTCTGCTACTCCATTCCCATGTGGATAGTAGTTTGCAAAGTATCTGATTATGATTCCTTTGTCTAGAGAAAAATCTGTTAATAAGGTGGAAGAAAAGTAAGTTGCATTATCAAAAGCAAGGATAGAAGGCATATCGAACCTTGTGATCAGTTGTTGTTCTATGAATTGGATTACCACCTTTTTGTTTACATGAGTCAGAGGGATGGCCTCTGCCCATTTCGTGAACTAATTTGTGGCAGTTAGTATCTATCTATGTTTTTTTGAAGAACTTGGTGTAATTTCCCCTATGATATCTAACCCCCATTGCTGGAATGGCCTGGAAACAACCACCTGTTGGAGTGGGACAACTACTCTCTTCTCCCTCCCCATGCTTATTTGACAAGTTTTATAGTTGCTAGCATATGTGTGAGCGCCCCTGAATAGAGTAGGCCAATAATAGCCAACTCTCAGTATTTTAAGAGCAGTGGTGTTTCCTGCGAAATGTCCACCGACAGGACCATCATGGAGCTCCTTTAGAACTTTTTATGCATCTTCACGTTTGAGACATCTTAAAAGTACCCCATCATAATTAACATAGAAAAGCACCGAATTTATGAGGCGATATTGTGTGGATATTAACCTGAGAGCTCTCCTTTCCCTAGGGTTTAGGTTTTCTGGTCAAGTCCCATGATGTAGGAGATAGGTTAGTTTCTTTTACCAAGACTTGTTCCCTTGGGAGACGTATGAAGCTTCACCACACCATAATACCAATTCATTCTCCCATCCAGGGTCTTCATTTACTTGGTTTTGGGATTCAACTGCCAGTTTGCATAACCCTTGTCCTTTAACCGGTTTAGCAGGTTTTATATCTAGATCAAATTCTTGGACTACTTCCATCCAATTCCTCTTCTTTCCCCCATCTCCTATTGAGTGAATAGGGATCAGACTGTAGGGTCAGGCACGATGAATTTGGGATGGTTCTTAAGGTTGTAAGACCTGAAGTGTTTCACGACCTTGTATACAACATAATCCTGCTTGTCTATAGCAGGGTAGTTTAGTTCGACCCCTTGGAGATTAGTGCTCATGAATGATATCAGGGCCTCATTATTGTCATCATCCTTATGAGTCAATACTGAAACTAATGATTGGTCAGAGGTGAAAGTATAGAGGAAGAAATATTTTCCAAAATCGGGACTTCATAACACTGGGGCTTGAGATATCACATTCTTAATATTGCTGAAAGACCTTTTCCGTTCATCGTCCCACTTAAATTCAACATCTTTACAAATCATTTTTTGTAGGGGTTTGATCATTTCAATGAAATCGAGGGTGAATTTCCTCACAAAATTGATTTTCCTAAAGAAAGATTTCATAACCTTTTTGTTGTGGCGTAATGGAAGATGAGCTATAGCCTTAATCCATTCCGGGTCTATGCGAATGTCTGCTTGAGATATAATGTGGCCTAACAACTTACCTTCCTCGACACCAAAAATAGTTTTATCAGGGTTTAAGGATATACCATATTTTCTACACCTTTTGAAAATCTGGGTTAAATGTCAAATATGATCTTCTCTGTTCTTTGAATACATGGTTACGTCATCCAAATAGACTACTACACATTTGTTGATTAGTCCTCGATACGGTAAATCCATGGCCCTCTGGAAGGTTTCCCCTGCATTGATTAACCCAAAGGTAATACGTTTATAAGTGAAGGTTCCCCACTTGGTTCAAAAGGTAGTTTTCAAGTAGTCTTCTTCTGAAACTAGAAGCTGGTTGTAACCTGAGAAACCGTCTAGTAGGGAGAAAATATCAGAGCCTGACATAGTCTGCAAAAGTTGCTCCATGGGTGGGGCTGGGTATTTCTCCTTTTCTTAAGCTCTGTTGATGTTTATGAAATCTACGCATAGGTGGATCTCCCCAGAATGTTTCCTCACAGGAACCAAATTTGCTACCCATGCAGAGTGTCTAACTTGGAAAATAATCTTGGCATCTAGTAGTTTCTTTAACTCTTGGCACATGAGAGGCTCCAGGGATGAGTGGTGTTAGCACATAATCATGTAGGGGGTGCTCTCCTAAAAGAAGCGTCCCCTTGGGCAAAGAAAGAGATTCGGAAAACCCATTTTTCCAAAGTTTAGAGGGTGGGCACGTCATTTTAACGAGTAGGCAGTTTCGGATGACCGAGATTTTCCCTCCCAGATTTGTGGTTGAGGTTTCATTCCGGAGCCCCCTCGTTGTTCTACCTTTAACAGGGGGGGTCCGGAATTGGGGGCGCATCTCTCAAACGATCGATATTGAGGCGCCTAGACCAACGGTGCTCAAGCGATTCCGGACCCCCTCTGCCATTATGCCTTTAATAGTGGGGGGGGGGTCTGGAATAGTGTGGTATTGACATGGGGCCCCCTTCCTGTCGTGTCACCTTCTCTACCATTTCCTCGCCTGCCATCTGTTCTCCACTTGACTGCGTGATGGGGCCCATTCCCTTTGGCCCCTCCTCGTTCTCCGACATCTGTCTCGCTCCATTCCATGTCAGCCTCCCATAAATAATGTGTCCCCCATTACCATTATATCCAGTCACCTTCGCCCCTTTTTCTTGCCATGTGTCTCACCCCTGTTGTTTCCGTGATCACGCCCTTTCCCCGTTCCATGTTAATCATGCCAGATCCTCCACGACCTATCCATTAGACCGTTCAACTGATCTAGGTGGAACCATGAGAAGACCTCCACGTCCTAGAGGGCAGAGTTGACCCAGATTGTTCCTGATCCCAAGGAAGCAGTTATTGAAGTTGTTGGAGGTGGTTAGACATCGTCTCCACCATAAATGGAAAGTCCGACAAAGGATTAAAGGCATTCCGATTCATTTGTAGGACAATCATGAGTCTGATTGTGTCTATCATAAGTGCACGATCGTCCAGAGTCTGCATGCGCAGACTGCCAGAAGACATGCAGACGCAATGTTTTAAATGCAGTGTCTCATTTTCGCTGTTGTTGTTTTTGTTTTGAGTATATGTAGGCATTTTTTCCATTTTGGAATCTATGGATGGTTGAGTTAGGCTCCCGATTGTAAAGTTTTAACAAAGCACTGGTTGATCTGGTTATGTATTGGTACTTGAGACTTCTTGCCTTATGAATGTTAGCTTCTTTCCATCTCTTTATTTACACTGTGTTAGAACAACTCGGAATTGGAGGATCCAGTCGAGTTGCGCTGTTATAGGATGATGTAGGTTGGATCACTGTAATAGTTGCATCGTCTCTAATCAGTTCTTGTATTTTCTCAATGCTGAATGATTTGGAATTGGAGGATCCAGTCAAGTCACCCTTCAGTTCCTCGAAACTCAGAACCAAGAGTATCTTGTATTCTGATTTTTTCTTCCTCAAGCTGCTGAAAGGCCTGATGCCCAAGGCAGTCTTGCTCACTCATCTCACCAAGTCTTCCACCTGCTCATTTTACAATCAACTCACTGACAGAAGTTAGATCATGACCTCCTTTGTTCTTTACATACCAAGCCTGGTCCTTGAGTTAGAGTGATACCTTCCTGGGTCTCTACCCATTTGATCACCCATTAAATTTATTCATGACATAAACTGATGGGTGTTGGGCTCTGCTCCTGTCACAATCCAGGAGTGACTTCCAACGCCAACAAGTGGTACTTTTGGAGCTTCTGTTGGAAGGGTTTTACTTTAGGCTTTAACGTGATAGTGTGTTGAATGATATCAGTATAATAAGTTTTCAAATCTCGGTAGGACCATGCAAAACCATATTGATATTGTCTGAAAATTTTGAGATAGGCCTTCCTTTCCTCTTTAGATATTGTCTTGCTGAGATTTATATTTTTGGGGTTTTACAGGGTTACTAAATTTATAGTTTCGTGCATGGGACAAGAACTCCCTGTCTTTATGTTGGTTGACCCTTTGAACCTTTCTCTTAAGTCAAAAAGGTTTTCTAAATTAGCTACCCCTTTCAGTATCATGTGAGATCTTGGTTTTTCAGTCAGTTGATCTGTCTGAGGATCAATTTCTATTGATTTTTCCTGGAATACTTCATCGTCAATAGCCAGGTCTTTAAAATTATCCTGATTGGTCAAAAAGTTTACGATCTGTTCATCTCCTTCAAAGACCTTCCAATTAGAAATATTGTTGGGCACCGAGGATTTGTAGAGTAGCTCCACAGTGAACCGGAAGGCTTCATAATCTTCTATAGGTGATAGCCTTGAGGCAGCGGTGGCCATAGAATCAACAAAAATGTTCTTTGTTCTGGGGATCGCTATAATGTTGAAGGCCTCAAAATGTTCTATTGGCTTGTGTACTTCTCGTTGGTAATTCTTTAGGTGTGGAGAGTTGCAATGTATAATATTCCTTACTTTTCTGACGATGATTTCAAAATCTTCGAAAACCTTCAATTATTTAACGTTTAAGTCTATGGATTTCTTTAGCCTTTGTACTAGAGCTTCATACTCGGTAGTGTTGTTTGTGCACTCGAATTCTATTCACAGGACAAGAAATGTCTTTTACCCTTTGGATCAATGAGGATGCACCCTGCCCCTGACCCTTCTTGCAATTTAGATCCATCAAAGTATAAGGTCCAAACTTGTGGGTGAAACCTACCAACTTCCCCCTTTTTGTCACTTTCCTCCTCTCCTGTTGTTTGTTCCATGATTTCTAATGCATGTTCTTAATAGAAGAGGGTTTCCTCTGCCGTCGTCGACAATTTTTCTCAAAAAATCATTTCGGAGTTTTGAGTAAGAAGGAAATCAGATGAGAAGGGGGAGAAATTCCCAAAATTGGAGTCACAGGAACAATTTCCTAGCATGGGGAAATCTACCGATGAGGGTTCATTAAGGGTTTCTAAGTCGGTGACAGTATGCTTTAGATATATTTCCCTATCGACCCTGATCATATTCTGGTTTCCTTTTAATGGAAGGCAGAGGTGATCCCAGTCTGTACTAAATTATTTGTTTAACTTCTCAGACCAATCCCGACTTAATAACAATCCATAATCCTCTGGGATATCTACTACAATGATGTCAATTAATTGCACAAATTTAGGGTGTGTCGCTATTTTGATCATTACATATTTGAGTTCTCCCATGACCTCCACCTAGGTTCTGTCTAGCTGTATCACATGTTTATCACTTTTGAGGGGTACTATGTTTAATTTTTTGCAAATAAACAATGGAATAACATTTTAGGATGCTCTTAAGTCAACCAAACAATTATGGAGGTTTTTGTTGAAGACTTCAAACTTCAAAAGGAATGGTGGGAAAAATGTTTCCCCTTCTTATCTTCAGAGCATGTGTTCACAGTTGGTTTATTTCTTAGATCTATGGGAGTTAGATATCCTCCTTGGTCATTGCTTGTCATGGGATTTTCTTTTGATTTCAATGCTTGTAACAAAAATTCCTTTTGCTGAGGGATTCTACACATGTCCATGACCGACATATTTGCCTTCAACTTCTTCAAATATCACACTATGTTGTATTCTAGCTTGGGCGATTCTCATGTATGGATGTTTATAGTGTTTATTTGGGGAGAAAAAGATGCTTTTGGGTGATCAGAAGCTGCTTTTCCTCTCGAGGTTTGGGTCGTAGTAAGGTCGTTTGAGACAAGTTGACCCCTACTTCATGTTTTCACAACCAAGACCTCTGCGGGTTGTTCCTGAACCTCAAATAGGTCATGGTAAGACATAGATAGGTCAGGGTCCCATATCAACATGGTTGTTTCTTCTGGTGGATCAACTTCTTCCTGATCGACAATATTCATAACTGAGACGCTAGATTGTTCTGTTAGGGAAACTTCGTCTAGAAACCGGTTGGCCATTAAATTCATGGCATGCACCCATTCAGGGAAATATCTTTTAGAGTGTTTCTCTTGATGATAGGTACATAAAGAGCCAGATGCTACATTTCCTAGATCGATGTTTAAGTTGGTTGGGGGAGGTTCAATTGCTTTGAAAGGAAGATTTCTTTTAAAAAAGGGTTTATAGGGCCTCTAGCCTTGGTTTCCCTCCCCTGCACTTCTCTTCATGTCTATGATTTCGTTTGACAACTTCTTGACCATGCGTTGTAGGTATTCTATGTCTCCACTTCCCTTTTCAAGGCCTTGTTCTTTTTGTTTCCCTGGGGGTCTAGTCAATAGGAGTCCTCTCCTACGAGGAGGTTGAACTTCTTTCTTAACTAATGAAACCTGACCTTCTTTGCATCCTTTCATTTGGAACTCTAACGTCTTGGCTTCTTAAAAATTCTCAGCAAAGGTTGGTTTGGCAACCCTTTTCACAAACATGAAAATAGAAGCTAGGAGGGCATTAGCGTATACTTCGATTTGCAACTCTTGAGCAGGTTTAGCTTCGGGTTGTAATTTGTTTAAGATAGTGGTAAATATTTTATTGAAGTCTTTAACCTTCTCCTTTGAACTCATGGTGGCGGTGAACAACTCGGCCATCGAAGCTCCTATACTGGTTTCTTCTTTAAATTTATCTAGAAAATCCTTTTGAAACTTCGTCCAACTAGTTATGGATCCCACAGGTAAGTTAAAATACCACGTGGAGGCTGAGTTCTCAAAAGTGTAGGGGAATAGCCTTCATACTACGTCTTCATGTTGGACATTCATCAGTCTAATAGCTATTATGAATTTTTTGATATGGTCTTCAGGAAATCCTGAGGTTTCAGGGTCAAATTTAGGGAGTAACTTCTTTGGATGTCGGGGAAGGTTATGTACTCTTCCAGGGATGGCCAAAGCATCTCTGGCCAACCAAGGTTGATTATTCTGAGGTGGGTTTTCCCTTTCTTCATCATGGTCATTGTTATCTTCCATGTCTTCAGATCCTGAAGCTGAACATTTTGACTTAAACCCTTCCTCTTTCGAAAAATCGTCAGGCTCAGAGAAGTTGTCGGCTGGTGTTTCAAGGATTAGATTAAGAGGATGCTCGATTTCAGTGAGGGTGAAATATATCAGGTCTTCTATTGTGTGCACAAAAACTTGGTCAAGGGACTCGACCACTGGTCTACTTATTTGTTTTCTTTGAGGAAGTAACATTGCTAAGGGCAATGCACCGATCTGTCGGGCGTAAGCTCTTTTGATTCTTCTGAATTAGTTCAATTCCTCATGAGGAAGAGAGTAAGGTATGTCAGGGAACATATGTTCTTCCTCGTGTTGGGGTGAGTTACTCGTTTCAAGAGTAATTAGTGTGTGTGGGTTGTCTTGGGAATGACTAGATTTCGTAAAAAATATCATCAGCCATTCATGCTTCAGGCCCTCCTTCTAGCGCCAATTCTGTTGAGGGGTCCTAAATCCATTTAACTCAACAATAGGAGCCAAACCCGCCACCGAGGCACAATTAGACTCTACAATGTTTAATAGTGGAATGGTTCTTTAGATCTTGCGATCCGGCCAAATTATCGATGGGCTTTACGTTTTCTGGTGAAAGCTTCTCCTTCAGTTAAGACATTCTCTTTTGTATTTTCTCTTATAGGTGGGACCGATATAAGATAAAATCTGCTATAAATCAACTAGGTAAAAAAATGGGAAAACTTAACTACTTGAGAAGGCTGAGCTTGGGATAACCCTTTCACTCTAGCATGCAGACAATTATTCTCTACCACAGGCCTAGTACTAATACATCAACTTGCCGGTGTTCCAATTATCGACTGAGATACAATTTATCAGAAGAAAACATGCATGTGATAAACAATGGTAAGAAAAATAATTTCCTTAACTCTCATCATCAATCACATATTAACACAATGATTTACTTTTCATCATTAAAGACAAGAACTATAAAATATTGAATTAGATAACTTATCAACAGTTTTAGAAGTTATTACTCGTTACAACATCCATTCATGAGATAAAAATCAGAAATAATTCTTCATTAGATCCAATCACACATGCTTTTGACAAAAAAACAAACTTGTCTCTGGTCCTAAACATGACTTCTCAATTAAAGCGACTCCGAAATAGTTCTTTACATATCCAAAAAATGAGGGTCTTAGCAACAACCATCGACCTTTTGCTAACAGGTCGATCCTCCTATTTATAAGATATTATTAACTAAAAATAACTATTAAAGTGTAGCTAAGTAAAACAAAACTCGCCACAGGGCACTTTCTTCTATCAGTCTTCAAAGAGTCATCAAATGATCTCACTTGAGTGGATGACTCTTCTCGTACTCCGACCACTTGACGAAGAGATCCTCACATGTGTTAGCATATGAGAATCTATGTTGTTCCATTGGGGCCAAAAGGGTATCTCTTATCTCTACTTCCCATGCTCGATCCTTGACTATTTTGGCGCTTAATTGTTGCAACATGGCTCGAGCTTTGATCAGGTTTTCCATGAACTGCAACACTTTTCCTCGCGTCATGTCCACCACCTTTTCTATCTACGCAGCCCATGACGAGTCTTGTTCATCATGTGATTTGACTATATTGCGCAAGTCGACAAAGTCATCAGGTGTGTCGAATTTGGGGAGGCCGGTGTCTATCATTGCCTAGTCGATCTTGGTCCAACTCTTTTCGCACTCGACCCATTTCTCTTGGATTTCCCGATGAGGTTCTTGAGCCATTTTTTCCCAATATTCGATCGATTTATTTATGCGGTCGAGGCTGCTTTTCTTTAGCACCCGGATGCCTTGCTCTTCAACATCTCAGCCTTGTTGGACTGCGTTGATATAGTCGATCCTTTCCATGGCTTAGTGTGATTTCTCGTACCACCTGTCCATATCCTTACACGTCACCAGCTCCATGAGGGTGTCTTCTTGAATCTCATCTATCCTTGCAGTGAATAGGTGTCGTTCATCTGTAAATTTACTGTAGGGCTCATGAAATTCATAGCCAGTCTGCACCCAAAACAATGTCACAACCTCCCATGTCGATAGCGAACATATGGGATTTCAGGTGGTAGTCATCAATTTGGAGACGCACATTTTCACAACACCTTCCACATTTCATGGAACCACCATTGGCAATCATGATTTGGAAATTATTGACTGCATGGATGTAGCAATGAGTTTCTTGGGCAATGCGGCGATGAATAAAATTATGGCTACTGCCACTATCAACCAAAATAATGACATTTTGATGCTTGATGTAACTGATTAGCTTGAGGGTTTGGGGAGCGGAGAAGCCAGTGACAGCATTGAGGGAAATGATTGGTTCTACTTCGGGAGGGTTTGAGGGAGGGGTTATGTCAGTGGATTCAGGTGACTCAGACACAAGGGGAGTTTCTACATCCTCTTCCAAAATATCCTCGGAGATGGCCGTAAAAAGCTTTTGTTATTTACACTTGTGTATTGGAAAATATTTGTCATCATAGTTATAACAAAGGCCTTTGAGTTGGTGTTCAACCATTTCATCCCTAGTCAATTTTTGGATATTTAGTGGAGTAGAGGGAGTAGTGGGATTTACTGGTTTAGGGCAAGGGATAAAGGAGGGTTTTCGGTTTTGAGAAGATACAACCTGTTGTGCTTCTTTAGCTCTTTTAGTAGCCTCCACCCAACTCTAAGGCCGAACCATGAGGACATGGCCCGAATCTCATCGTTGAGGCCATTGATAAAACACTCTTGGAAAAAGGCATCAGACATGCCCTATGTTCTAAAATCCAGGCGCTCAAATGCAGCTATAAAGTCTTCCACTATTCCTAATTGTTTCAACTTTGTTAAATGGCCCAAATGGTTGGTGTCAGTGTCAAAGCATTCATAAAGCTCTGCACAAAGTGTGTTCGAGAAATATACCCTTGAGGAGAGGTTTTTCTCCATTGACACCATTGCCACCATTCTTGATATAGATGGAGAACACCATACCAGAGTTTGGCCAAGTCATCTGTAATGCCGTATAAAGAGAAATAATGTTCCATTTGGGTTACCCAACCAGTGGGGTCCGAGCCATCAAATTTGGTCAC